>JAUPMH010127030.1:859-16440 GCA_032270665.1 Metridium farcimen
TGATGCCGTTTATAATAAAGGCGACGGTGATAATAATCTTGGTTATTATTATGAAGAAGACGAAAGTGGTGGTGATGCCGTTTATAATAAAGGCGACGGTGATAATAATCTTGGTTATTATTATGAAGAAGACGAAAGTGGTGGTGATGATGCCGATGATTGTAGTGGTGATGATGATGATGAGAGTGATGAAGAAAGTGATAATGACGTCTAATTTATTATTACTATGAGGACGATAATGATCATGTTGATAATTCATACAATGGTAATGACAATGTTTGTTTCGATCTATGGTAACTATATCTTACCTTCAGGTAGTGGAGCTGCAAGGCTGGATCCCTTGGTCATCTTTCTATAGAAGACTCGTCCTTGGAAATCCTGTCCATTGACCTCACCAACATATTTCTGGTACTTGCCAATAATATTCAAAGTGATATCCTGCATTTGAAGTTTCTTGGTCATACGGCGTAGACAAGGAGCATGCTTATGTGCAGTGCGTTCAGACGTTGACCAGAAGATGACAATCTTGGTGGCACCGGCACGGAAAGAATACTTGGCTGCCATTTGAATGCCTTCAAATCCGTCGGTTTCATTATCCTTGGTCTTTGAGAACTGCAGATGGCTTACAGCATGCTGGACTTCATCAGCGGTTCCAAGGAATTTGCCGTTCATGGTTACTTGGTGTGCATGTGCGTGGATTCCTTTGCCTCCGAAGCTGACAAGACCAAATCGGAAGTTGTATTTATCTAAATCGCCAGTGATCTGTCGAACGTATGCAGGGATCTTCTGAGCGAAGCCTTTCATGCCTTCAGTCTCTGGTACTACGAGGATCACATCGACTTGGCCGTTGGCTGATTGGAACCATTTTCTGCCCAACTCGTTGTTTCCACATCGTCCACATTCGGGTAGATGGTCGACCCATTGTCCCTTCATTCTCAGCATTTCAATGTAAGTGGCAGTTACATTACAGTGCTTCATATCCTTGGGAGTGCTGCTGTCACAGCTGGCGTAATCCTGTTCACATGCTTGTTTGAATGGTTTAGGGTTGATGATGTTGAAGAATGGAGCAAGTGGTGACTTAAGGCTCTTGAAGAGGTCGCTGCATCGGTGAATGTACTTGCTTGTGGAGCACTAAATGGAAACAAAGGAATATATTTTAATTGAATGGAATTGTGTCGTCGAGCGGAAAATGACTGGATTGTTACTCATAAAAATAACAAGACCTCAGACGGCCGATTTAAACCAGCGACTCACTGTATGATAAGCTAGCAAATGAGTTCTATTGATATTTTCTGTGCGGCATGGAATAACAGAAACGTTTGATTGTGCAAATATTAATTTTAATAATTTGTAATTTAACTAATTGAGTAGCTGGCATTCTAGAACGTTTTTCATTGTGTTCCTATGGTACATTACTTTAAAAATGTTGATCATGCAAATGTCAATTTAGTTCTAATCTTAGAGATCGTTGTCACAAAAACGAAGTAGCTTACCTCTTTGGGTTTATGGACTCTCTTGATCTCGCATTTAGAATCTTTGGTAGCTTCCCATGAATTGACAAAGTCAATCAAGTTCTCTGTGATTTTTCCAGTAGACATCATCATATCATCATGTCCTTCGTTGTTATTGGTTCCAAGTAGACCAGCAAAACGTCCATGGTACCATTTGCCCATGTTGAATGTGCAAAGGTTGTGTTCGATGTCACAGAGGATCTCAATTCCAAGAGTGTGTCGCAAGACGATGTATTGTCCTTCACGGAACACTGTTGTGTTCTGGGACTGAACTGGTAGTTCGCTGTCGTAGCCGTGTCTGATCTTCTTGCCATCTAATGTAATCTTGGTCATTGTCTCTACTTTGCCGTCGATATGGATCTGTAGTTAAATTATTTAGTTAGAGGTATATAAAGCTTTTGAGCTTGCTCAGGAAAAGAATGAATGGTGTCAACAAGAGCTTGTTACTTAAGAGCACAACAGTGCATAGATGGACATTTTAATACTGATGATAGTGGAGACGCTACTGTTGGTAGATGGTAATGATTATGATGATGATGGTACGCAATGATGATAATGATGATGGTGATTACGCTGGTGGTAATGATGATATTAATGATGGTTATTATAATATTATATTATGGTGATTCTGAAACTAATTATGAAGTTAATGACAAGGATAATTGTGATGATTATGGTAATGTTTATCATTGTGGTATAGACGTAGTCGTGATTGTAGTTATGTATTCACCTTGACGTTAGCGTCCTCAGATGAGAAGAGAAGAGCCTTCTCCTGACTCAACAGGGTAAACTTGTTATCACGGACATCACGAGCCAAGACGTATGTGCATCTCTCGTTTTTGTATCCTGGGAATCTGAAGTACTGGCTGTCAAAGGTGTAGACATGGTCCTTACCGAAGATCACTGCAGTGCCTGATAAATATAGTAATCATCATCGTTATTATCATGATCAGCATCCATCGTTAACATCATCATTATCACCATCACGATCATCAGCTTCATCAATCACATCATCATCATCATCATCATCATCGTTATCATCATCAACATCAATCACTTATGTCATTATCATTATGATCATCAATTATCATTATGATCATCATCACCATTATCATTATTATTTATACACCAAACAGATTTACTTACTGTTGAATGGTGGGATCCAGTTGATTGGGCTAAGAACGTTCTTGATATGGCTGACTTTGTGTGCAATCCTGTGTACCCAGTAGTTCTTGATGTGATGGAAGTGACGAGAACGAGATTCAACCATCTTCATCGTATGTGCATAGTAGTGACGGGCATAGCCCATTGACTTCTGGGTAATGTGGTGCTTGTAGATCTTGGCGTATAAAACACGAGCGGTCTTGTTGACTTCAGCATATTTGGCCATGGTCTTTTTGTACAAGATGCGGTAGAGTCTGACAGTTTCGTTGTAAGTCTTGGAAGAGTGGCTCTTTGCCTTCAGAAGAGCTTCCCTGAGGTTTGTGGAGTTGTAGATGTCGATGGTTATGTTCCATGTGAGCTTGGCAACACCAACAGTGAAGTTCTTGGCAGATTGGACTCCAACAATGCACATATCCCTGCTCATGTTGAAAGCAATTGGCACATAGTGTTTGGTCAAGTTGGCGATCTTTGTTAGGTTAATCTTGTCCATGAATGCACGTGTGACGTTGATGAAGTGGATTGTGGAGTTCACGTAGTCTTGTACCATCGAGTTGTTCTTGGCCATGCTCAACAGTTGCATTGACATGATCTGTGCCTTGCCGATGACCAACCTGGACTTGACAACAATAAGAGTTTTCTGGACTTCGATGTAAGCCTTAATCTTCTCAATCTTGGGTTGGTGTTTCTTGAGAAGGATCTGGACTTGGTTCATTGTCATGTTGTAGACTTGGATGGTGTAGTTCTTGGCCTTCAATAGTGCGTGTTGTGGTGAGGTTGAGTTGTACAAGTCAACAGTGATGTTCCATGCAATGTTGGTGACGACCATGGTGTAGTTACGAGTTGTGTTGTATCCAGTTTTCAACATTGCTTTGGTCATGTTGTAAGCAATAGGAGCATAATGCTTGGTCAGATTGGCAATCTTCTTGAAGTCATAGGTCTTAAGTTCCTTTCCAACTTTAATTATGTACTGCTGGGTCATTCCAATGAATTCGTCAATTCGGAGACGGCTTTTTAATTTAAGGGCCATTTCCTGGACATTAATTGTGTTCAGGTATTGACTGGTCTTCCTCAGGAACTTGATGGTTTGGTTCAAGTACTTCTTGGCCAAAGGATGGTTCTTTGTGGCATTGACAAGTCTCATGGTGATATTGTTAACCTTTACGTAGACTGGACTCTTCATTGCCTTTTCTACCCATTGCCTGGACATGACCATAGCTTTCTTGGCATAAGACTTGGACTTGTTAATAGCTTCGCGGACCATTCTTCGTGTTGCAACAGGGATATTCTTGACTTTCTCACATGTATCGTTGCAAATGGACACAATGTCTCCATTCACAGGTCTTGGGTGTGGGATGATGATGGCGATAACACCGTCTTCAATGAGGATGTAGTTCTTCATGTCAGGAATTGAAATTTTGATTGATTTTCTGAGGCTGATGATTGTGGAGTTGACGTATCCAATGGAGTAGTGAGCAAACCTGAAGAAACAATAAATCAAAATTAGCGACGGTGGAAATAAAGACGAGCTTTAATGAGATGTCTTTGATATATTTGGAGATAGCACAGTGCTTTTTAGTAACAAACCTAAAACTATAAAATACAAACCTGATGGTTTTGTTGACAAGTTCAAGAGCTTCATATGCTGAAGACTTAGCTAGTCCTGGGAGATTCTTGATGAACTCCTCGGAATCCTTCTGCATCTTGGCATAGTGGTGGCTGAAGGTCAGGTTAAGTCTCTGGTAACGTGCATGGAATTTGTTGTAGTGGTGTCGCACACCTTCACGTAGAAGATCTTCAATTCCATAGTACTTGTCAATGAAGACGATGGTCTCGATGATCTCATTCTTTGTGAAGTTCAGGACAGGGAACAAAGGTTTAATGGATTGAATAGTAGCCTTGAGAGTGTTGTTGAAGAACTTGCTGAGTTGGATCTTGGTAGCGTTCAGCTTCTTGATTCCCTCCTTGTAAGCGAGCATAGTCATGTTCAAAGCTTTATTAGCGGTTTTCACGGTGAAGTTGTAAGCAGTGAGTGAGATGTGCGTGATCTTGAGAACGGTCTGTCTTGGGGTACTCTTGCTGGCGTTACGAAGAATCTCGATGGTGAAGTTGTAGCTCTTCAAAGTGAAGTTGTAAGCTTTGCTGGTGATGATCGTTTTGTAAGCCATCTTGGTCATGTTATTGCTCATCTCAATGGCCATCTTTCTGTATTTGTGGTACATTGGGACGACTTTGTTGGTGTAGAATGGCACAACCTTGTTCTTGTAGTATGGAATGACCTTAACTTTGTAGATCTCGATGTATCTCTCGGCCGTCTTGTTCATCCACATGCGAGTAACATCAACCTTGACCATGGTCCAGTTTTTGGCAATTTTGTAGTACTTGATGGTGTAGTTCTTGGCAAAGTCGGTGTAGTTCTTTGCGATGATGATATACTTCTTGGCGATCACCTTAGCTTTATCGCAAACAATGGTGCAGTTCTTCTTTAATTCGAGAGCGAATTTCTGGACGAGCTGGGTATAGTTGTGAGCCTTGATTGTCATGTTCTTGTAGAAGACCTTTCCGACTGCAATCCACTTAAGGGTAAGGTTCTTGGCTTGCATTGTGATGTTTTGGATCTTGAGGCTAGTGTTCTTGGCGAATTCAATAGTTACGAAGACGTATCTGTGCTCGACAATTTCTCTAAGTTTCATTTGCTTGAAGTCCGTGAAGCCTTTCTGTATAGCTACTTTGGTTTCCTGGTAGATCTTTTGGGCCTTTTGTTTGATTTCATCGACCTTGGTCTTCAGTTTGATCTTTAGTTCCTCAGCCTTCTGTTTTAGTACCTTGATTGCAATATCTGCGTTGACTTTTCCAATTTCAGCGATTTCTTTGCTGATTTGGGCAAACTCGTGTTGCTTGAATTCTTCAAGATAATCGCTCCAGATCTCGTGCATGAGGATCTCTTCAATAGCAGTGTCCTTGATCTTTTCATTGATTTTGTTCTTAGCATCGATATAGATAGAACGCATGTACTCCTTGGGGTTGGCCATGATCTCAGCCCTCTTGTCCTTGATCATTTTTGGCAGAGTGTAGTTCAAGTAATACAAAGCCTCTCTGTATTTAGCCTCAAGCTTGGGACGTGTTTCTTGGATGAAGTTCTTGACCTTTTCGATGATTTCCTTGGCTTTGGTGATCATCTTTTCGTAGCGTTCCTTGATCTGGTGCTTGGCCATGAACTCTTTGAAGTCCTTGCGGTTAGTGATTTTGCGGTATAGTTCAATGGTGAAGTTCTTTGTTTTGTTGAACTGGAGGATAACCAAAGTCTTTGCCTTGTTGAAGTACATGATGGTCATGTTATTTACCTTGTAGATGTACTCATAGTCCATATCCTTGAAGATCTTCTTCAGTTCGTTATACTGAGCAATGGACTTCTCTTGAGCGACCTTACCGTATGGTGCAAAGATGGCAATGAGTTGTTTACCAGCGATGATGGTGACATTCTTGGTTTGGTTGAAGACGGAGATGAATTCAGCTGTGATGCTTCTGAGTGTCTTGTTGGCGATTTTGACGTTCTCATTCACCTTAGCCTTGACTTTCTCAGCAAGTTTGTTGACTCTAATTTCAACGGCGCCATAGGCCTCGTTGTAAAGCTCTTCGACAGTCTTCTCTTTGTTGTCACCATACCAGATCTTGACATCTTCGATGGATTTTTTGCCGAGGTCTTTGCCATCGTTGTACAGTTTGATCAAGTAGACTTTGCCTTTTCCGTAATACACAATCATTTGTGGTCGGACGGTCTTGTTCATGTACTCGATTCCACGGAGAGTCATGTTGAGGGTGACATTGTAGATTTTCAAGGACATGTTACGAGAGATTTGAATGTACTTGATTGTCATTTTGCGTGAAATCTTGTAGTATGTTACGGTGAAGTTCTTGGTGGTGTTGAAGATTTTGATGGCTTCGATCTTGCCAATCTTGTAGTACTTGATTGCCATTTCTTTGGTTAGGTTGTATGCTTTCAAGGTCATGTTCTTTGTCTTGTTGAACATAGCAATGGCTTTTGTGCTGTAGTTCTTATACAGTTGAAGTCCAAATTTCTTTGAAACCTGGTAGATCTTGATACCCATTTCCTCAAAGGTCATATTTTCGTACTTTCTGATCTTAACAACGAGAGACTCCATCTGGATAATAATCTTCTTTTTCAGCTCATTGATTTTGTTCATTGCTTTGGTCTTGGCGATTTGTGTTTCTGTCTCAGCAATCTTATAGATGTCAACAACAATGTCCTTGTAGAACTCATATGCTTCTTTGAATTCTTGCTCGTGTTCTTTGCCAAAGTCTACCATGTAGTTCTCGATCTTTTTGTAGGCATCCTTCACCTTGTTCAAGCTGATGATCTTGTAGCCAGCAAGAGAGTTGACAGTGGTGTTGTAATGCTTGTTGCGTAGGGTGTACAAAGCGAAGACTGCATCTCTAGCAAGGTGGAAGTGCTTCTTGGCCAAGATCTTTGAACCTTCGATGATGGAGATGAGTTCTTGGACGAACTTTTCACGTGTGATTTGCATCTTAAGAAGCTTCATGGTCAAGTTGATTGATTTCTCACCGAAAGTTGCGATATCACTGACTTCCTTCATGACCCTCAGTCCGTGAATCTGATAGCGACTCTTCATGGCCATTAGGCGTTCTTTGAGGTTCAAAGACTTGAACATCTTGGTGTATTTATCAACGATCTTGTTCCATTTCTCACCAAGAGCGAGTGAGCTGTATCTGTTGATGAGGTCGATCTCTTTCCACATCGTCATGAAAGGTGTCGCGAAGTCAAGGTTCTGGATCTGTTTTACTACACTTTGGACTGTAAGGGAGAAATTCTTTACAGATGCAGTCATGTTCTTGATGGAAAGGTGGATGTTTTGGATTGAGAGCTCGACAACATCCTCAGGTCTCATCTGCATGATCTTCTTAATCTTCTGGTTCAAGACTTTCATAGATTCCTTGTAAGATTCCATGGCTTTCTTGGAGTGTTTGAAAGTGTATTCAATTGTTTTGTTGACGAGTTCCTTGGTGTGGTTGACAAGTTTGAACACCTTGAGGATGGTGATGTCGATAATTTCTTCTGGAGACTTCTTGGAGAGATCACTGATGAATCGCAAGACAGCGGTCACGTTGTTGGTGATGGTGTAGTTGTACTCCTTCAGTAGTTGTCCAACTTCTTCAATGGTCAACTTCATGCTCTTTTGTAGTGCAATTCCGACAGGGATCTTCTTTACTGTAATGTTCATGAGTTGCTGCATCAGTTCCTGTGAGAAAGGTACGAAAGGTGTGAAGATAGGCTTGTTGAAAGCCAACACATCCTTATACATTTCTTGGACGAGTTTGATGGAAGGCTGCACACGTTCAATGTACAACACAATCTGCGGCTTAACACGGTTGTAGATGGAGACAGAAACCTTGACTATAAGCTTGGTCAATGGCTTGGTGTATTTTTCTACATTGACAGTGATCTTGGATACAGCAATCTGTACTTTCTTGGTGATGATCTTCGACAAGCTCTTGATTTCGATAGAAAGGTTGCGTGCAGTCTGGATGGCTTGGATGGTTGTATTGCGGATGAACTTAGGTGCCATCTTGATAAGTTTCAGAGAGAGGATCTGGGCGTCATTGACTGCTTTGATAGACTTTTCTTTCAAGATGATGTAGTGCTCTTCGAGAGTCTTTTCCTTGATTTTAAGGTTCTTGATCTTTTCACTAAGATCTACAGCAATGTTGGAGATGTTCTTCCAAGTGCATTTAGCATCGAAGTCGCAGCTGAATTCACGAACTTGAAGCATGTATTTGTCTGCCATTTCGCCGATCTTAAGCTTGCGGACTTCAATAGCACGGATCTTTTTGACAAGTTTCTTGGCTTGAATCGTGATGTTCTTCATCAAGTCTTGTTGCAGCTCTGAGAGAACCTTAACAACACGTTTGACAACGTAGCTGATCTTGACGTCACGGATCTTAATCTCGCCGACCAACATGGTGACATTGTTGCCCCAGCTTCGAAGGTCACGGCTGATGTTCTTTAAATGTGTGCTGACGTTGACGAGGTGTCCCTGGACTGTCTTGAGGTGTCCCTTGACTGTCTCGAGGTGTACTTGAGCTCGTTTGGTGATCTTGGGGATCTGTTCTATTTTGAACTTCATGATCTCAGCACGGATCATCTTGTACAATTGGGTAGCGTTGCGAGCAAGCATTGGAAGGTCTTTGATGGTTTTCTGAAGAGCTTTCATGCTGATGTTGTAGGCCATTGAGGTGAGATTGACAGCATTGATGCTAATGTTCTTGGCGAGGATGCTGATATTCTTGTAAGCACCGTTGTAGTCGTAATCCTTAACGGTCTTGTACAACTTCATTGCGTGTGGCTTCACTTTTCCTTCCATCTTCTTAACAACGATTTCAAGTTGTTTGGTCAAGTTCTTGGCTCCAATGAGAGTCGCGTTGTAGAGCTTCATGGTTTCGTTGATGATGATGGGCTTTAGAGATTTGATCTTTGAAGCAACGTAGTTAACAGTTGTGGTGTTCCATGTAAGGAAGATTCGGCTTGCCTCAGGGCTGAGCTTGTAGATGACTCTTGATTCATTCACAATATTAATACCAAGTTTCCTTTGGAGGGTTACTTGCAATTGTTTGTTGTTGGGCATTTCAGCAACTACTTGTCCAGAGATGCGCGAGGTCAGTGTAGTGTTGAAAATGATGTTTCTTGACTCACGGTCGACCTTCAGGAACCATCCAGTCATGTGCTCATTGCAGGTAAGGTGGGCACTTGCAATCAGAGCTTTCAAGTCAAATCGTCCAACGAATCCTACT
Source organism: Metridium farcimen (assembly GCA_032270665.1). Taxonomy (NCBI): domain Eukaryota; kingdom Metazoa; phylum Cnidaria; class Anthozoa; order Actiniaria; family Metridiidae; genus Metridium; species Metridium farcimen. Next base: position 10,360 of record JAUPMH010127030.1, read on the forward strand.
CTTCGGTCACGGATCTTAATGCTTCCGTTCAAGGTCTTGGTCGTGTTATCGTAGTTTCCGAAGAACAATACTTTTTCTTTCATTATGGTGATGTCAGACTTCCACGTGTTAGTGAGTTTCTTGACAATGGCGTCAAAGTCGAGTGATTTTTTCAGAGTAGACAACTTGGTTTTGATCTTAAGTCCGTCAACGAGATCCCAGCTGGCTTCGAAGGTGGCTGGCTTCTGAGGGATGAACTCCATTGAGATGAAGAACTTTCGTGCTTCCTTGTTGATTTCAAGTTTGTGAGACCATTTCTTGGCGAAAGCCTCGATGGTCGATGTGATTAGGAGACCATTGCTTCTTGAGAATCGACCACTGAAATTGATCTTCTTGCCTGGTAAGAATTCAATCTTTCCATCGTAGCTCTCAGCTCTTTTGCTGAAGCGGAAGTAGCTCTCAACCGTCTTTTGGAATAGAGATGTTGTGCTGCGCACGAAGAGACCATCATCAGTGTTCCACTCTAAGCTGTTCTTCAGTGGAATTCTTGGGAGTATCTCAATGCTGGTTACGATGTTTCTGTTTTGTTTGTACCAGACCATGCTGTGACGAACGGTCTTTCTTGGGAGGTATTCAACAGTTAAGGTGTTGGCAAGTTCGTTCTTGTTGTTGAGAATGGTGTAGGTGAGGGAGACTTTCTTGTTGCTCGAGTACATCAGAGCTGCTTTCACGTCATGTTCCATTGATGACTCGGTAGATCTGTTGGTGTGTGACAAGTCCCAACCGTATTTGAAGTTTCGGCCAAGAGTTGAAAGGATGAAGACATAGCTGAGCTCTCGTTTTTGGTCCTTGTTTTTGTAGGTCAGTAAAGAGCTGTCATAGAACATCATTTTGGTACCATTTCGGATGAAACTTACAAGCTCCATCTCTCGCTGTCCATTACGAAGTCTGTGCTCAGCATTGATGACAGCAGCATAGCGTCCAATGTGGTAACGAAGCTTGATCATCTTCTCGTCGGTCTTGTTCTGGAAGAAGAGCACGGAGCTGGCAACTGAGGTGTTGTTCCACATCACATGAGTTGAGATTTCTTTGAGTGTCTCGTGGTTGAGAATTGTGGTTTTGATTCCCATGGATTTCTTCAAGACATTGATGTTTGCTCCGATGGTTCTTGTGGAATCTTCATGTTTGTTTTCCATGAACATATCAGCACCAACAGTCTTGTTGACAATGGTCATGTTTATGCCAACAGCTCTGAAGGTCTTAGTGTGGTTGTACCTAAGCCAGGTCTCCATACAGATGGTGTTGTTGTATTTGGTTGTGAAGCGAAGTCCACACATGTTGGGTTCTTCATATCTTTGAGCCTTAACCTCAGCACTTCTGTTCAGCCCACTGATGTTTAAAGCTAGACTTCTGTCGATGGAGCTGTTGGAGAAAGTGGCGCAGATCTGACCATAACGACGTCCGAGGAACTCAGTGTGTACACAGAGGCTCTTGTGAAGGGTCATGTTCTTGAGAGCAGCAATGATTCCAGCACTGTAGTTCTGGTAGGCACCGCCAATGTTGAGAGTCCTGTCATCTCCATCTTTCAAGATCTTTGAGAACAATCCAATGGATCTGTTCAAGGCGCTGGCATTGAACTGCACACCGATGCTTCCTGGGAGCATAGAGTAGGACATACTAGCGTTGACGGTTTTCTTCAAGACGGTGGCGTTGAACTTCAATCCTTTCTCGGCTTGGTTAGTAAAGTAGCTCCATACACCCTCGACGTTCTTGTTCATGACTTGGGCGTTGAAGCGTAGACCTTTCTCGGAGTCAAAGCTGAAGTAGGTCCAGAGGGCTTCCATGGTCTTGTTAAGAGCACTGGCGTTGAATTTGAGGGTATTTTCACTGTCGCTGTTCAGGTAGCTCCATGCAGCCTCGATGGTCTTGTTCAGGGCTGTAGCGTTAAACTTCAGTGCTCTAGCAGATGGCATGTCGACAAAGCTGATGACAGAGCTAGCCGACTTGTTCAGTCCTTTGGCGCTGAATTTCAAGCCTTTCTCTGTTGGTAGAGTGAAGAAGGTCCACAAAGCCTCGATTGTTTTGTTCAAAGCTGTGGCGTTCAACTTGATGGTCTTTTCTTGTGGGAGGTTCAAGAACGACAGGGCAGATTCGATGGTCTTGTTGAAGCCCGATGCGTTGAATTTGATACTCTTAGCGGTGTCGGCCTTAGAGTACATCCACAGAGCTTCAATATTCTTGTTCAGAGCAGTAGCATTAAACTTGACGATCTTGTCATTGGTGTAGTTCAAGAAAGACCATGCAGCAGATATCGTCTTGTTAAGGCCTGAAGCGTTGAATGTCAAGCTCTTGATCTGTGTCATGTTGTGGAAGGTGAGATCAGCAGTAAAGTTCTTGTTGATGATGTTGGCGTTGAAGTTCAGACTCTTGCGTACTCCACTGTTGATGTAGGACCAGAATGCCTCAGCAGTCTTGTTCAAAGCTGTGCCATTGACTTTGATGCTCTTCAAACCGTCCTTGATGATCATGGAGATGGCGGAGTTGATAGACTTGCCCATGGCAGTAGCATTGAACTTAAGACCTTTCTCGCTGGTGTAGTTGAAATAGCTCACTTTGGCTTCGAAGGGCTTGCCGAGAACTGAAGCGTTAGTCTTGATGGACTTTTCGTTGGTTTGGTTGACGAAACCAGTGTACCAGGCGAACTCACGGTTCTTGTTGTCGTGGCTAGCTTTGAAGTGAAGTCCCTTCTCATTTCCTTGTGAGACCAAAGAGCTCTTGACGGTGAAGGACTGCTTATATGGGAGAATGAACGTCTTCAGGGTAGCCTTCTTCTCGACTTTGTTGATGGCGCCGTTCATCTCAATGCTGATGTTCTTCATGGTGGTGAAGTTAAAGTGAAGTGTGTTCTCCTCTTCTCCAAGTTGACCCTTGAGCCTCAGTGATGTCTTGGTGCAGGTGTGGTTTGCAATAATGTTGATGCTCTTGCTTGGAAGAGACAGTTCAGCATTAGCGAAGATGTACTTGCCAGGCCAGTAACTGGTATTACTCATGATACCATAGGTGCTGGAGTGGTTGTAGATCTGTGTCAACTGGGTGACGGTGTAGTTCTTGTATGAAGCTGTCCACTTGGTACCAATTTCACGCTCGCTTGTCTCTGTGTTTGTTTTGTTGAAGTACTGTCCGTTCAGAACAATACGGTTGCCGTAGAACACATCACGTGCATCAAAGGTAACGTTGACAGCGTTGGTGAGGTTATGATAAGTGGCTGAAAAGTTTCCAAACTTGTATCCAAGAGCACCAGTTGAAATACTCAGGCTCTTCTGGTTATCGTTCATCCACAAGGTTGCATTAGCCTCAAACTCTCGTTCCCATGTAGCACCGGGGGTGGAGATCTTTGCGATGATGTCATAGTTGCTTTCCTCGTCGGTGGGAAGTCTGTGTGCAACGAGCTTGTATACGCGGAGCTTAGGATCTGTGGGGAGGACAGACAGGCTGAAGGAAGCAGGGCCTGACAGTGGGAAGAATGGTGCCTTCAGGTCACGGAAGCCAAGAGGTACTGACATACTTCCACAGACGGCGATGCCGAGAACACGGGTGAAGTTCAGGCATGGTGATGGCTGAGAGAAAAAGACAGAAACAAAATTAGATAATATACTATATCAATCATAAGATGGAATATATCTTATTTTAATATGTGTACCTTAAGTATTATTTATAAATAATGTCGAAAAAAACCCATTGGGATAGCAAGAGTGACTAACAAACTGTATAAAACTGAAAAGGTTTTCAGTAAAGTTGACAATTCTCATAATATTAGAGACTCCATAGAAACACATTAAATTATTATTAATATTAAAAATGGTAGAAGCTTTTGAAATTTTTAATTAATTGAATAGATTCTTACCTCAACACGTCGTTCAGTTCCACGGATTTGGAGTTCTTTACCGTTCAAGGTAGCAAAGAGGCTGGATCTGAAATTATAAATTTAAAAAATAAATTTAGAACTAGATATAGTACGAGAAAGAAAAGAAAAAATTGAAGAATACTATAAGAAACAAAAGTCGGGTAATTTAACCAAATTCAAAGGTCTAGATCTGAACTAAACATTTCTGGATTACTCTGAAAAAGGTAGTCGGAAAAACTGTACTTACGAGGCATTGAAGATCTGGACAGGTTTGGTGGGTGCGCCAAGCTCAAATTTGAGAATCTGTCCTTGTTTGTAGGTTGCGTTACCCTTGATCTCGGTGGCGGTGTACATAGATGTGTTCAACATAACACCAGCCGATGCAAAGATAGCATCGACACCCATTCGTCCTGCAACTTCGACCACGGCACTGAAAATAGAAAAATAGGTAATTTTAGCCACAATGATGATGATGGTGGTGATGATGATGGTGGTGATAATGATGGTGGTGGTGATGATCATGATCGTGATGGTCGGGTATTTGTAAGAGTTTCGAGACTTTGTATGAAACTCTAAATAAAGTTATTATTATTATTAATATTATTATGGTGGTGGTTCACTATAATCTAATTCTAATGATTACGCTCATGATGATATTGATGATCATGATCATGAATTGTGGTATATATATTGATGATGGTGGTGGTGGTAGTCAGGATAGATGTGATGATAATAATGGGCAAAATAATGACAGTTGCATTTTAAGTTGACACAACGATGGCAATGCTAATTATAGCAACAGTGACGATATAACAATATAAATGACTGTAATGATGCTGATAATAGGACAACGAGGTGACTTTTGAAAAGGGTACATTGTATATTGTATATTAATGATAATGGGATCGTTTCTTTTCTATATACCTTGGCTTAAGATTTCCACGGACTTCAAAGGCCATTGGACCCCAGAACATATTCCTGATGTCAAACTTTCCATTCATTTCAACGGTTACAACAGAGGTACCCTTGGCGTCAAGTTTCAGTGGCAGACCAAGCATGGTTGGCACAGTGGTCTCAATGTCAAGGAACATAATGCTTTTGGTGTACGTCTTCTTGCCTCCACGAGAGAGCTTGATCAAGAGGTCGACCATGTTGACGTTGTCAGCTTCGCTTTGGAGCCAGTTAATGTCATCAAAGCTTGCGACTCTGATTTCGTTGCCGAAGAGTTTCACTGAGACAGCACCAGAGGGCTTGTGTTTCATGTTATCCATCTAGGAAGATGATATATAATTAGTATATTGAATTGTTGGAGTGTTTGGATTAAAACTATGACAATATATATCAATAAAATCAATACTAGAGTGAATGGCTTGAATCCAGGTGAAAGTGTTGTTGTTGGTGGATTGGAAAGATAAATAAAATGATTCGGTTGAACAACCACATACATCTTATGTTTGTTGCTATAATTGTTCCTCCATGCATCTATTCTTTCCATTGAAGGAATTCGAATTAATACACCAACGCTTAATATCAATACTTTTTTCCTGTATCGATGAACTGCAATAAAATACTACAATTTACTCACCTTCCTGTTCAGTTTTTCCAACTGTGGCTCTACTTTGTTGATATCGTCAACAATGCTTCGTTTTCCACGGACTTTGTTGGTAATTTCCTGTTCCTCGTCTGATCTTTCATTGTGGGGAACAAGGTTAAACATCTCCATGATACGCTTGTCTGGGTAGTACCCATCATCGCCAAAGTATTGTTCAATCAAGGTCTCGAACCCTTCGAATCTTGCAGCAGCTTCCAAGAGATTGATGGATGCACCGAGGACATCAACGGTGACGTTGAGTTTGGTGCTTCGAGGGAAGAAACTGTTGGGGTGGTAGACGAGGTGACCTTGTACGGAACCACCGGCGCCAAGAAGCTCTGAAAAGACAAATAAAGAGTACTTGTTACATGTCGTGTTTTTCCTTGTATCGCCATCGCTGTTATCATAGTTTACTTATCATCGTTATCATCGCGATTGTCATAACTCATAAATTTCATTAACAGATATTCTGACTATCATCACTATGGTTGTTATCACCACCGTCTTTAATATCAGAATCAGCTGCTTTACCATATCATTATTATCATCATCATCATCACCATTAGACGTTATTATCGTAATCACCACCATTATCATTATCATCATT
>JAUPMH010127141.1:0-16434 GCA_032270665.1 Metridium farcimen
CCCCCCCCCCCCCTCCCCCCCCAAATCATTTTGAAGGTGCTACGGCCCTGTCACAAACATCATAGGTTTCATGTTTTTGTGTGTCTTAGGTAGCTAGGGCACTAATATTTTTTCCAAAGAAACCTTTGAAACAAAATGACCTACTACATTGAAATACCAATAAAATAGGGTCCATTTTCAATTTGTTTTGAATAGGCTATGAGTTTTTTACTTTGAGTGTCTTAAATAGGGTCAGGTTTTGTGACCTCTTGCAGCACATCCTTATATACAGTCAATGAATAATAATAATTTAATTCCGAGCACATCACATATAGTATTTCAATGCTGTTATATTATAACATACTTTAGGAAAAATCTAAAAATTATTAAGTAGATATAACATTAATATAAGTTATATAAATATGCAAGCTTACTGATATGTATTTACTACAAAGAATGAAGTGCCAGTCAGATTGAAAGCAATACTATTAAACCCAAAGATAATAAGCTTCAAATCTGTATTAGTTTGTACCTGGACTAACTAACATCACTTTATGCTACATCAGTCAGCAAGTTTCAAACCTCAAACACACGTTCAAAGATAAGTATTTTAAATTAAAACTAATCTTACATATTTACCCCGTGACTCTGCTTTTAATGATTTTTACAGACACAACTGTTTCCCCCATAGATGCAAAGGCATTAGTAACAAAACTCTCGTCCATGTAGGTATCTAACTGTAAGTAGAGACAATCATTCGCATTATTAAAAAGTACAACTTGTTGAAGATTTCTCGGGATATTTCAAACATCGACAAGAAATGACGTCGACGGGAGGTTTCCCAGTTCGTGATTTCACAACTTTTCAACAAAAAACCTCATAAAATAGAAATATCATATACTTACATCGCCCATCCATAGTGTCGTCATGTTAATAAGCTTTCTGTTTGATAAAATATAGTTCTTAGAGATCAAAAGAGAGAACTGAACAAAGAAAAAATCCTGTACAAAAACTTTTTAGATTTCGCCATCAATGAGCCCGCACAATTTTATGTCAGCGTTAAGCGCATGATTATCGCTGGTGTTTTGGGATTCCTGTGGGTTTGGCGCCAAAAAACAGCTGGTTTAGTCGCGGATAGCACATGTTCAATGTAAACAAGCCAAAAACATCTAACATTTACCAAAAAAACTACATGTAATACATAGCTGATACTCTTACACCATAATATTATGTAGTGTTCTTTTTGCTGATTTATTGATATAATTTGAATCAAAGCCTGCAGTAAGCCTATTTTTTATTATTTTGGTTTTATTTTAAATTTTTCCATATTTCCATTGTTTATGTTTTTACATTGAGTTTTATTACTTTTATTTTCAATTTTTTAATATTCACAATAATTAATAGTAATAAATTAATAATTTGTAGCAATAAATTTCTCACAAAGAAATTCAATTAAGTCAACTATCTTACAAATTCCCCACTAATGTAGTAGAATTTAGAAAAACTCCAATAACAATGTTCATTCAATATTCAATTTTGTTTCTTTAGGAATACCATATTTGTGTTTATGCTGATGAAATAGTTTAATAAGTCCCTGGATGTATTTGTTGTGAAGTGTATCAAGCTGTTGAGGAGTAGGGTTGGGAACAGCTTTCTTGACAATGATAGGGGCACCAACTGAAAAAAAGAATATAAAGTTAGCAAACTCATTGCTCAAGGTATTGTTGTATTGGACAATGCTTTTACACATACAATATATGCAGTCAATTTATTATCAATATACAAATATACCAGAGGGGAGGAGGGGGAGATATGGGGGAGAGGGGGAGAGGGGAAGGGGGAGATGGCACTTGGAGAACATCGTCAGCTGGAGGAACTACCAACCCTAGTGCTTTTCCTTTTTCAATGACTTCATTTTCAAGTGATTTAATGTTACAATTCTTTTTGAAGATGAAGTCATAACTTTTCTTCTGGATTCTGTTTCACTACAACCATCAAAATAATAGATGAATTTGCATATTTACCAACAGTAATTATTGGAACTTTATGAGGTAGGAATCCTATAGTATTTGGAAGGAGTCCTCTACCAAAGAACAATGGTGGTGCAAATGACAGCATACTTTGAAACTTGGTTTGAAAAGCTCTAAGTAAGGACCCTGGTGGATTGCTCATTTGTTCAAACAATTCATTTTCTCCAAATGAGTAGACAGGAACAAGAGAAGCTCTGGAAGGACAAAAGCAGCATGTTAATTGTAAGCAAGCAAAAGCAATTTACAAACAGGCAAACTACAAATGATCAGGACAAACAAACACACCACAAAAAAAAAATAAAAAAAAATACATTTACTCCCTTTGTCCAAGTGGTAGGGGTGATCAGTGCTCCTTTTAGGGTTAAAAATATTTCCTGTGCGTACCTTTTAGGGTTCTGGCTCAAAAGTCAATTTCGTAACATGACTCTGTACTTGTAAGGGTCATTTTTACTTGGCTTTAATTGTTACTAAATATAAGCTTAGCTGCCAAGAACATTGCACTATCATACCTTTGAGGGGTTAAAATAAACAAGGCAATATGCATACCTTTTAGGGGTCATGATCAAAACCGAATTCTGATCACCTCTACCACGTCAACAAAGGGAGTGACCCCCCCCCCCCCTGGGCAAGTTAACCACCAAAGAAAATAAGTTAACCCATGCACTCCGATAGCCTCTGAGTTTTCAAGAATGTGTCTACTAAACACAAAGAATTTCAAACATTTCAAATTATAAATGTAAAAAATAATAAATGTTGGAGATTTGTCATACCCATTCTGAAGTGCTATTTTCACAAATCCCTTTCTAGTTTTTAGCTTAAGTTTGTGTACTCCAGGCCTTGCTTCTAAGGATTCTGCAGCACCCCCTACAACAATTACAGCAGCATTACCAGTACCACTTTTACAGATATTATTGATTGACTGTTTTGACACATCACAGACGCCTCCAGCCATAACAAACTCTCTGAACAATGGGAACTTGAACATTACTGAAATACGCAAAAACATGAATAGTTATATATGCATGTATTTATAGCATATAAAACAAATACTTGAAAACCGTTGTATATTCAGCAGTATTCAGCTACCTCTTCCCATGAGGCATTGCAGGTTTTCTCTATTTGATATGATATGGGATAAAATATTTATGCAATTATGTTCCAGGAATATCCCATGCACTCGCCTAAATTAAGGCTCCTGTGTATGCTAGAAAATACAGGTGACACATAGGATATTCCACCGTATGCCACTCAAAACCATTGTATATAATGAGTATGTACTAAAAAGAGAGTCCTGAAGGGGTAAAATGGGAGCTGGGATTGACCTTATTTTTGACTGGGAAAATGGGATTGGATGCACTGGGACTGGGATTTACAAATAAAAGAACAATAGAAAATGGGAATGGGATTGAAAACTTGAGCAAAACTGATGGGATTATGTGATTTTTGACTGGGACTTGGTTCAAATATAAACTGGGAAGTGGGATTCGGACCCCCCCTTCAGGACCCTCTAAAAAGGTACCAGCTTCTCTTCTAGCTATAATATATAGCCAATTTAGATTATATAGCTAAGCTTTATACCAAATCACAAATTGCAAACCCAACTGCATGGACTCTTGGCGTAGTCAATTGAACTAAATTGAACATTCGTGGATCAATCGAAAGCAATGGAATTCAATTGAATGATTGGATTGGATTGCAATCGGCAATCAAATGAGATCAAATTCACAAAATTTTGAGAAATTCAATTGCAATCGAACATGTTCGATTGAGTTCAAATTTGCAAGCAAAACACATTTATAGTTATAACTAGAGCTATGAAAACAGCTTCTTTAAAAGAATACTAGCTAGCTGACTATAATACTGTTTTATTATCATAATTTATATATATTACTGTAAATTTGCATTTATTCATATGGTACTCAATTGCAATCAACCATTCGATTGTTCATAAATTGAATGCAATCATCATGCAAATTCACAATTTTTTTGGCGATTTCGTTCGAGTGCCTAATGCAATCGAATGTAATCATATGATTGCATTCGATTGTAATTGATTTCTGAATCATTCGATTGACTACGCCGGGATGGACTGCATGGACTTAGCTGAGTGCAATTATTACCCGTGAAACAAGTAGTACTAATTAGTACTAAATAGTGCTAATTAATTAAACAATAGATAGAGTACAGACTTTAAAAGCGTGCAACATAAATAGTACTAAATAGTGATATTTTATGCTAATTCTATTGTTTCCTATTGTTTAATTAGTACTATTTAGTACTACTTGTTTCACGGTTATTATAATATAATTTTGCACTCTATAGCATAAAATATCACTATTTAAATATTATATAATTTTAATAATTAAAATAAATTTATTAATATTACTATTTATGTTGCACGCTTTTAATATTTGTACTCTATAAACGGCTGCGAGGGACTATATTAATCTGTCAGTTTTGAAGGAATTTTGACGATATATATATTTATATACTTACAATTTAATGTCAACAAGTAGGGTTTTATTCCCGGAAATAACTGACTAAAGCCAGTAGCTTCAGTAGCGAAGTTCAACCAAGCCCCACAACACATAATCCCATGTGGATGATAGCCAAAAATATAGTTTCGTTTAGGATTCAATCGTTTAGTTCTTATTAACTTGATAGGGAAATAGTCCCTGAATAATTGCCAGGTTTTCAAATGGCGGAAAAAGTGGAATCTTCTACCATTCCGTTGAGAAGTTCTAAGGTCAAAGAAATAAACCCAAATGAGATAGACGATAGCGATGTGAAACAAGGGCGAAATCAGCAAATACATCATCAGGACAGTTCCAATTGTATGCCCAAGAAAGAAGATCGAACATAAGAAAAATACCACTGCGATCTGAAGTTGTTCTGTATATAAACCACTCGATAAAGAAAACCAAGATGACGAAGAAATCTGCATCTAGGAAGAAATTGTACTTTTGACAAACATTTGACTTTTTGAGACTTCGACTTTGATCAGATTCTCACGTGAGTATTTACAACGTAAACAAATAAGTATTGAATTTATCTAATTTAGATTGCTGACGTCACGTCCGGTTTTTGACAGTCGTACCGCTGAAATATTGATCGCAGGCAATCGTGTTCGGTTTTGAATTTAATTTTTTTTTAATATTATAAAAATAATAGTAATCTTTATTATTATTCATATAGCGCAAATATATGTATTGACATAATCAAACGCGCAATAAAATAAATAAGATACATGATATAAACTTGTAAAAAGATGTAAAATATAAAAGATATCTACTCTATAGATGGAAACTAGCGAGTAAACTAGTATAGGCTGCGTCGGTGTTTGATGAAACGATAGGTAATATAATGAAATTTGTAACACCGTAAAACATGTTGACTTAACTTTACTGACGTTTCGAGCTTTAGCCCTTCGTTGGAGTAAATTAAAGCTAGGGCTCCGACGAAGGGATAAAGCTCGAAACGTCAGTGAAGTTGAGTTAACATTTATTACGGTGTTACAACTTTCATTATATTCCCTATTTTCACTGCTACTGCTCCTGAGTCCCGGCTGAGTCACATAGTTACATATAGTGTCCGACCTTCCCCGCAAATGCCAGTTAATTATAGGTCTGGAGTACACGCGGAAGACCATATCATTTTTTTTTTTTGCTCGTTTGCTTGAAGTGCTCGATGCTCGCAAAATAGAGAGTTTAAGTATTAACGACGCGGACGGCAACGCGGACGCCACAGTGTGCGCAGTGCCGTTTTTCACCCGTGTCGCGGCTGCAAAGGAGGCAAACTAAGGGACGGACCATTAGATTTTTGAGGGGGGCCCGGTGGTCCGCCATTTTTTGAAATTTCTGTCAACATTGACACAACCCGACCCAGGCTTCTCTTGCAGGACTGGAAACTAAATCGCGCACCAAAGGAATCCTATACATAAAGCGCTCAATTTTAAATATTTAACAGTGCATTTGCATCAAATTCATTTAATATTTTGAGCCTGACAAGAATCAGAATATTTTTTTTCTTTTCAAGTTCGATTGTTTCATTTCAAAAATCTCCACGAAGAAAATGATGCCAACAATATTATAATAACATTGTCTTATAAATGAACCTGAAAATGTTAGAACAGGAATAATATTAATATGAAAAGAAACCAATATACAGTTATAAGACTAACAAAAACGTTTTCCCGAACTTTTCCGATAAGTTTACGAGTAAAGTGCGAGACAAATTAAATGACGTAAATGATCATGGATGACATCACAATGAATTTGACGTCACGATTCAGTTTCTTTGTGCGAAGTTCTGAGAACGACACGCAAGTTTTTGCTTATCGCAAACTTTAAAACAATTTATATTACTTCAATTTGTGATTCAAGAGATGAAAATCTTTTACTCATGTATAGCAGGAGGACTTGTTGGAGGAGGAGTACTCCTTGTTAAAGCATACTTTCCCCAGTATGACATTTTTACATGTAAACTTGAAAACATGCCTTTCTATAACAAAGGTAAGAAAAATTAGAAAAATGTTATCACATATTGTGATAATTGGTGGCGACCATTTATTAAAGTTGTTTACGCTTCTTTAATGCAGGTATTTGCCAACCCTAAATAGGTGTCTTTTTGAAAATTCATATAAAATCAAGATTTAAAATTGTTCAATTTTTGATGATACGTGGTCATTCTTCATTTTATGGAAATTGACACACAGTGTGGGGTAGCCTGCGTCACATCCGGACTTTTTCTCGGTTAACGCAGGCTATAAAGTGTGGGGTGGATCAGCTAACATTGCTCCTCATGGATCAGTGGCTCTCACTAACACGTGCCCTATAGACGGATGGATTGTTATCTTACATAGTCTATATCAGGACAACGAACTTGCTAGAGCCAGAATCAACCAGCCTGACTGCCAATTGCTTCAAGACATTGAAAGCTTATACCAACAAGGAAAATTGAACGACATTAAGAAAATGCTTTTGTATGTTTTAACATTCAAGAGCATTTTCTTTATGTCGTTAAATTCTATCAAAGTCAAATTCAGGAGAGCTGATTGTTTTGGAAATGAATTCCTTCATTTTCTAAAACATATGGATGTCCTGTACAAGAGTACACAACTTTCACTATGTACGTCGAATTTTAATGGCTGCCCTAATCAGATTCGGGGTGGTATCGCACCACACACACCGTTGAAGATAGAACAAGGATTACAGCATCCTCATCTAAAATTTTGTACCATTTTTCTCCATCCTCTCTAATTTTTTCAACCATTTCTCCCCTCTTCCCTGATTTTCTTTGTGCTTTCTAGATAAACGCTAATGAGGCTATTCATTATAGTGCAAATTTGAACTATTTAAAAGTTTGTATTTCAGTATTTTAATTTTAAGGTGTTCGCATTTAATTGGCCTAAATAATATTATATTCAGTCCAACAAGACCTTACAGTTCAATAATTAATTGGGTCAAATCGACCTCCTCTCTTTATATTTTAATTCTCCCTCCTCCCTCTATTTTTACCTTTTTTCTTCCTCCTCCCTGTTTTTGTTTGCTGTTTCCCCTCCTCCTTGATCCGTCCCTTTCCTCTCTTTTTTATATAGTTGCATCGTTATAATTTATTTGTATGTTGCATATATAACATATTATACATTTGGAACATTGTGATAGGGTGATTTTATTTATGTTTTGGTATGGGTGTTTCCCTATAATTAATCTTCATGTTGGGATGAGCTATTATCACATTACATTGTGGAATTGCTACGTGAAATACGTGAACATATATAAATGTATATGTATATCGTGTATGATATTTTGGCGTATTGCCTATATTCTCTTTAATTTATTTTTGTTCCAGTTACATTCACGCAAAGTGCTGTAATGGCGTCAGAGAGATGCATCCTCGAACCTTTGATGGAGGCTCAAAGTTCCCTCTTCTTATTCCAATTGACGTAGAGGTTATGTCATTAATGGGAGTCAACGTAAACCCCAACAATCTTCCTAAGAAGATTAACGTGCTGGGCAAAATGTGAGTTCTAGGCAGGAGAGATTGTGATGGTTGTTGGAAGTGGAGAAATAGATAAAACTAAGAAAGAAAGAAAGAAAGAAAGAAAGAAAGAAAGAAAGAAAAAAAGAAAGAAAGAGAGAGCTTTTATTTTACTATTTCTTATATATTGACAATTATATTCTAATCATTATTCACTGAATCACATACAAATTATTTATAAATATATCACTGCACATCCAGATTCAGAAGGTAGCATCTCATTAATTTAGAACTTCACTAATACAACAATTTGCAACATCAATTGTTTTACATTCCGTAAATAAATACATTTTTTGCAGGTATTCCTTGAAGGCTATAACTTTTTATAGCGAGAAAGACCGACATTATGTTTGCATCGTCAAGTACAGATTGACATGGATCTATTATGATGGAAGGGTAAACCAAGGACGTCCTGTAGTCTTCACTGGAATGGTACAATAAGGTGGATTTCTATATCGCTTATCAACTGTACTATAATTTTTTTTCTATATATATATATCCTATATAAACTGTACAAATTTTAAAATTGCTTTCTGTATGAGTATCTTATATAAACTGTTCAATAAAGGATCTTTCTGTATTTTATACAAACTGTGTTATTAAGTTGCCTTGTATATCTCTAGCTATCATATCTCATCGTCAAGTACAGATTGACGTGGATCTATTATGATGATGGAAGGGTCAACCAAGGACGTCCTGTAGTCTTCACTGGAAACCAACTTCAAAAATCATATGACGTCTAGCGTCAAGTGTGACGTCACGAAAAACATAAATTTTAGCTTTAACAACTTTTGGTTGTCAAATCATTTTGTGATGGCAAATCATAAAAGACGCTCACACGTCAAATGTGACAAGAATCGGTCAAATAGCAGCTGAGATATGGCTACTTGAATATATAATTTCCCCTTAAAAATCACTTTAATTACGTTTGGATCAGAGCCGAAAATACAGTGTTTTGTATGGGGAAATCATATATTCAAGTGGCCCTATCACAGCTGCTATATATTTGAAGAATTTTGTTCAAATTTGCTATGTGAACATCGTTTTTCATTGCCTAACAAAATTGAGAACCAAAAATATAAAAAAGTGGGAAAAAAATGTTTTGACGTCATAACTTAAGAACACTAGATCTATAGTCGGACGTGCTAAAAGCTTTGGTCAAATATGAAAAAAATTAGCTTATGCTTATACCGTTGACCTCGATCAGACCACTCAATTAAACTTGGATCAAATTCAATTATGCTTGCAATACTCATCACATCTTGTAATACTATACATACAGCTATTTCAAAAAGGTTGTCCATGTCGATAAAACCTTAAACTTACATATCAAAACACTATATATCAAACTATTTAAGAGTTTCCCTGCCTTTAAACAACACTTTGAAAACATCTTTAATATAATTTATTACCTACTTTTATGTTCTTAACTTTTCTAATCACCCCTTTTGTTTCCGTTGAGATGTATTCCCATAACGTATTTATTTCTATGACCTTGAAAACCTTTTTGAAAAAGGTGTATTATCTGCCGGATTTCCTTTGCATCTTATAATGTTATAAAAAGCCCAACAGAGACTTGACATAACAGAGCGCTCAGCGTCTTTACAAAGATGGTTGGGTTGAGACTTTTTGTGTTGAGTTTTTTACTTGTTATTTGGTGTTGTGAGCATGTGCAATGGTAAGTATGACAAACTGTTGATATTATTGTAGGTTAGGAACATGCACAATAGAGCGCTAATACTTTATGCTTGAGATATAATCAGATTTCTTGTGTGTAATAGTTCTTATTTAGTGGCTATTAGTACGTACGGCCCGAGCAAGAGAGGTTAATAAGATATTTATTATATACTAGCAATTTCAGGGAAAACATTTATAATAGAGAATAAATAGGAAACATAACATTATCTTCTCCGTATTTTCATGCGAACGTAGTTTTCTCATTGTCATCAAAAAATAATCCGTCAAATAAGAAAATAGAAAGGCAAAAATATTGCGAAAGAACTAGTGAAATAAAAAAGAAAAAGATATTCAAAGAGGAAAAAGCAAAGCTGCTCTCGCTTTTCCGGTCCGTACGGAAAAAGTACGGCCCGCTTATTGACCAATGAGATCGTGCGTTATATCTTCTGCTATATAATAAATAAATATATATATATATATCTAATGATATGCAATTTCTAAAGATGTTACACAAAACACGGGCGCTAGAGTTTCATTGACTGCGCGTTAACTTTGTATCCTCTTGTAATCTCTGTGTATTTATAGTCATCAATGGTCATTTATTATTTTGCTTTGGTATGTGATTGACTATAACATTAGTCTATCTGATAGAGAAGGATTGTATGTCACCAGGAATTGATTGTTAATTTCTTTAAAAGCCCTCAAGTAATTTTATAGCCTGCGTTGTCGGCGGACTGCGGGGCTGCGAGAAAGAGAACATTTACTTAAAGTAATACGTGAACGTTGATAACCATAATTATTATAAGTACAAGGAGATTACAAGCGAATACAAAGGCAAAGGAGACCCTGGCGCACTAGCCTGCTATGCAGACGACACAAAACGTCATAAATCCCCCCCCCCCCTTCTCCCCATACACAAAATATCGAATGGTTCATCCCTTAGACATGTAACTCTATTCTAAAGTTAAATACTTGAATGCTATTCTTTATGTTTGTTTTTGTTTTACTTTCTTTGAAATTATAGTGGCTATATGATCTCGACTCCCCGAGTGTACCGCAGTGGAACGGTACAGCAGCTGATCGTCAATCTCCAAGGAAACAACAGCATATACGTCATTTCTGCGTCGTTGAAAATAACCCGTAACAACCAGGCCATCTCTTTTGCAAACCAGTATGTCAAAGGCGACAGTCAGACAGTAATCAACATTAAGGTTTGCTGATTATTTCTATAAATTACAACAAAAAAAGACGTGGCGAGTGACTAACTTCTCTTCAAATTTCGAACTACTTATCGGGGTGCCGTTCTTTAAGGGACTGTAATAATTATTAGGAGGGGAGGGCTGGACAATGAGTTTCATATAGCCAAATATTACCAATATATATATCAGCCAAATATAAAGAATGAAAAACACCGTTTTGCATTCGGCAATACCTCCTGATAGATATTGCACAGTTCCTCATGTCCACGCCTTTCTTAAGTTTCGTTTCCTATTTTTTGCGCAAGCATTTCAGTTACATATCTCATTGAAAATGGGTGATAAAAATAGCCTAGTCTTATAGGGTCTTATATTTCTGCGACCGATTTCGACTCCGATGCTGATAGTTATTGTTTTATTTCAAGAGTCAGTTTCAGAGTTGTAATCGAATTAGAAGATCATGTGATCCCTATACCCCGACCAAAGTGAGCTACCAAAGTGAAAACTAAGCTTTATTTTTTTATTCAAGTGAATGTCTGTCCTCTCTTTACTCGTTTCCAGGTCCCTTCAGAAGTCTCAGTTCGCTACAATCAGTTCAATAACATATATCTTGAGGTAGAAGGTTTAACTGGTGGTAAAACTGCCTTCAAGAACAAACAAGCACTGACCCTGGAAAAACTAGAAAACACACTGTTTATCCAGACTGATAAACCAATCTATAAACCAGGACAAACAAGTAAGTATGGCGAGAAGTTCATAACCTATCTTGTTAATAGACCAAGCAACAAGAGATTTTTAAATTTACACCTTCAGCCAATCATTGTGCGCGAGAAGTGAACCTCAATTTTGATACGGTTATAAGATTCATATCGGGCGCTTTAGTGTAAAAGGCGATCGATAAGCAAACCAACAATAGCGGACGACGAATAGCAATGTGTAATATGTCTCCACCCTACCCTTTTCCGAGAAGTACCGTGAAAGGGTGGCTACTCAACAATGATGACTTTTATAAAAGTGATGAACCAACAACATAATTTGAAAAAAGCTTGTTAAAAAAAGGATGTGTTCGAGATGAAAAAAAAAACAGTTTTGGGAGGAGGAAGTTGATCTTTGAGACAAAATTAATTGAAAAAATTATTCATCTCTTTCTAAAACAGTTCGTATGAGAGTTATTGGGATCAAACCTGACTTGAAGCCTTTGGAAGGAAAGGTAAGATATCATGCACCATTTTTTAATTGACAGAATGAAAACAACATGTGAAATACACCTCACGTTTTTACTATTTTCTGTTTATTGGTTACAGGTGGACAGGATTTTTATCAATGTAAGTATGAAGACAAATCAGTCCGCAGAATCAATCTTATTTAAAAAACTCATGAATAATCAATGCAAAATTTACAAAAGAAATCACAACCTTAAAGCTTTAATTACACTATTGTTAAGTTGTATATCCTGATTTGCATAATCTTAACTTGAATTTTAATTTCTTTGCAAGATTTTGTTTTATATTGAAAAGTTTGGTAAAATATGAAAGAACTAGTAAGTCGTTAATTTACAACGTTTGCGTCCATGTTGTATCGGCGCATGTTGTACATTTTACGTAGTAAATTACGCATTATAAAGAACTGATTAACTGCCTTACTTCTTAAATGACGCATTGTGCTACTAATAAAAAATCACTAGCAATTCGTGCTTATGTTCTAGAGTCCTAAAGGTGTCCGTATAATGCAATGGGATGACATCGCATTTAAAAATGGTAACTATAAACAAATAGTAATTGTCGGTGTCAATTGTTATGATGACTATTATATGAGAAGCAGCTATAATAGAGCTTTCCAAGCCATCGTGAGCTAACATATCAAATGGTTTGTTTTCTGTCAGGCATAGCGAGTGTTGAATTACTGTTATCCACACAACCATTGTTAGGTGAATGGAAGATACAAGCACGACACAAGGTAACTATTTATAACATTACTTATAACAATTACTTCCCATAACATATACACTACACCACATAGGGTGGCATATCATGGGTGGCCTAGCGGTGAGAGTGCTGGCCTTTCACCGCTGTGATTCAGGTTTGAGTCCCGGCTCGGGCATGGATTATATGTGAGTTGAGTTTGTTTGATGTGTTCTTCTCTCCTATGCCGCGAGGGTTTTTCTCCGGGTTATTCGGTTTTCTTCCCTACGCAAAAATGAACATGTGTGAGCTGAATTGTGTGCAAAATAATTAAACGTAGAGGTAGAGGTAGCTAGTGTGTGTCGGAGTCTCCCCCATTAGTAGGGCATACGTGTCCAGTCTAGAAGAAATGAGACGTTAAAAAAGTGATATATTTTTATTACTAACATTACACTCGATATATTAACGATCACCTTCTATGTGGACTCCTCTCTAAGATTCCCTACACATATCAGGGTCGTGACGAGGGATGTGGGATCAAGAATCGCAGAAAATGGATCGGGATCGTATGAATAAATTCATGGATCAAAGTGCGCGAGCGTTTTGAGATCAAGGAGCAAACTTTCGTTTAAAAGAATCGGGATCAATCACGAGAAAACATCCCTTGTCACGACCCTGACATAAACTCGTGCAGTATTTATACGACCGTCATTTCCCAATGGGGTTGTTTCGTGAAATTCATTCATGCACACTAACACTACAGAAACACTTAGTATTTACAACCATCCACCATCCCCATATGGGCTATGCTACGTCCTTCATGATCAGATAAACCGCTATCCGCACGTAGTTAATGGTGATTCAGCCGAGTCGGATGGACAACTGAAAACGCACTAAGCTAATTCGTCTCAGTACAACATCTTTAATTCCTTGATTACTCAACATCTTAAAGCAGTTATTCGACTTTTTTTTTTTTTCTATGATTAATTAATAACAATGCTATCAGACAAATATATATGAAAATTAAAGGAAAATAACGAAAATATTTACAATAACAAAAACTTACCGAACTCTTGTCGGACTCAAGAAACTGAATAAATCATTACGTAATAAATTACATGCGTATGGGCAAATGCAAATCCCATGATGCTTAGTAGTCACATGCTATTCAATGGGTTTTACTATACCACTACTACAACACTCAGTAGGCTTTTCCTTCAGGAATTTAGGTTTCATTGGGGCAGTATAAGAATAACTTATTATTATATCCATTGCAACTTGTTTTCTTCTGACCTCGCTCTTGTTTTGTGCGACTTGGGAAGTACATCCATTCTTTGTTAACGTTATTCATCCTTAGTTGTAAATCATCGCTTTTTCTCTTACAGAAAAAAACAGTCGAGAAAACAGTCGATGTTGCAAAATATGGTAAGTGGCCTTTATGTTTGCATTAAAACTTAAAAAACAAGTATTTCTATACTACCGACGCACTCACACGTCAATCTAGTATAGCCTGGGGAAATCCCATACCATATCAGTATAAAAGGGCAACCACTCCTGTGGGAAGGTTTTAGGTTGACATACAAACAACATTTGAGGTGTCAACAAACCATGATTTTTTTTCTAAAACTGAGGTACCATTTGTTTAGTTATTACATGACATGTATCTTAACGCATCCTTTATGTCACCAAATCGCGGTATTAAAGCCTAAAAGCTAAGAGGAGCGTTCTCTTTTCTGTCCATATGGCACCTCAATACCTTGAACCCCCCTGCGGTCGGGTAGTATAACCGAGAGCCAATATCATTTTAAATAAATAAGTCAATCTAAATCATTGTTGATTATAATTTTATCTTTGCCATAGTTCTTCCAAAGTTTGAAGTCACTATTACTCCTCCACCATTTATTGCTGTGGACAGCAAATTCATCGTGGGTACTATATGTGCACGGTAATCAGTCAGTCGGTCAGTCAGTCAAAAAATGAGAGGCTTGATGGCCTTTCGGTTAGTGCGCTGGACTTGGACTTATAATTGAACAGATAACATTTATAATAATTTAACATATAATTTGATTTTACACTGTGATCAACAACGTCTGAGAAAATTGGAAAGGGGGGGAGGGGTACTTTGACCGTCTGTGGTTAATAATTCGACGTTTTGATGTTTTACGGTATATTCTACTTTTTGTGGTGAAAATAAAACATCTAAATCAGTAATGAGAATATACATAATACTGTTTTTTAAAATCAGTACACATGCAGTACACAACTACTGGCAGCATCTCACGTTACAGTTTATTTTTAGGGATTGAGACCTTGCTCGATGTTTTTTATACGAGTATTTGGAGAAAAAAAGGGGTTTTCAGAGTAATCTTTCGTCATTGACGGTTAATTGTTTTTACGCGGCTTGACGGTTAATTAACCCAAATAAAACCCTGCTTCATGTTACAGAGACCGGTGTTAAGCCTTTTATATCGTTATATGTATTACATTATCTTATGAATCTTTTGTCTTTTGTAACTCCAGGTATACGTATGGTCAGTTAGTACAAGGACAACTCAAAGCTACTATAGAACTCATAGGAAAACAGACGATATTGATAGGAGAAAAGGTATCAAACAACGTAATGCTATATTGCCAATTTTCAGAGATATCAGTTCCGACAAGCAGCTAATTAGTTGCTGCTGCTTGAAAAATGGAAACAAAGGGCCCGGATTTTCGTTTTCTTCCTTCCCCTCCCCCCACTCTCCTCTTCTTCTCGATTATTCCCCCCCCCCCCACACACTTACTTTACAAGATTGCAAAGCAGGAGCTAAAAACGTCTCAGTTTAGGAAGTTCTCTAGGAACTTTTTATTTCTTTAACTTTCTATCTGCTAAATTCATTATTTCTGCAGATCAAAGGTTGCTATGAATTCTCTTTTCAAAACCAAGATATCGGTTTGGTCAGTTTGAAGCAGTCATTTAGTAACGCTGCTTTTAAGATTACTGCTAACGTGACGGAAGATGCCACTGGCGTCGCACAATATGCTATCAGCTCCGTGACAGACATTGATCCTCATCGGGTAAAGATGAATTTTAATATTGGGACACCAAGGTATTTTAAACCTGGACTTCCTTTCTCTGGCAAGGTAAAAACATTTCTTTACATACCATCATTTTACTTTGACTGCTTTTTGATTTTTGATGGCGGAGGTAATGAAGGTTGGTGGTGATGGTGGAGGTAATGAAGGTTGGTGGTGATGGTGGAGGTAGTTAATGATGGTGTAACTAGTGATGGTTGTGGTGATGTTGATGATGGTGGAGGTAATGAAGGTTGGTGGTGATGATAGAGGTAGTGAAGGCTGTTGGTGATGGTGGTGGTAGTCAATGATGGTGGTGATGATGTAACTAGTGATGGTTGTGGTGATGTTGATGATGGTGGAGGTAATGAAGGTTGGTGGTGATGATAGAGGTAGTGAAGGCTGTTGGTGATGGTGGTGGTAGTCAATGATGGTGGTGATGATGTAACTAGTGATGATTGTGGTGATGTTGATGATGGTGGAGGTAATGAGGGTTGGTGGTGATGGTGGAGGCAGTGAATGATGATGGTGGTGTTGGAGGTAATGTATGAAGGTGTT
>JAUPMH010127252.1:0-16420 GCA_032270665.1 Metridium farcimen
GCAAAATGGTATAATAAAATAATAGTTTATTGTACGATGATAGTTATAAACGAGCTGTTTACATAATATTCCACAGGGAGCCCAATCTTGGCTATTTAGTCAGCGAATATGTGAGCATTGTGTTTAATAACTTGTCAAAATTGTGTGTTTTTATTAATATTACATTCATGTGATTAGCGCTCGTGGAGTCTGAGCGTGATCAACAAATCTCGAAATGCAATCAAATACGGTTACATGATAAGTTTAGAATTTGCAAGCATTGCTGTGTGTTAACTGGCCATAACTCGTTCGAGAAGTCGACTTTAATATTATCCTCTTTAGCTTAGGAATTTGCCACAAAATAGTCTCTAATTGCAAACAAATAGTGAAAAATTTAATGACTTTCAACACAGGAGAAGGATATTTTACATTCACTATTAAAATTATCAATACCACATTATTTTGTGCAAAATTTAATAAACAAATGTAAGAATTATAACTCAAGTTTACTATTCCCATTTCCCTAACTGAGACTGCGACAGATAGTATAAGGACAACGTCTCTGTATCAGGGATGATTCTACTTCCAAGAGCATCCAGATAAATTGAATCTCCATCGGTAAAGATCTGATCTACGTTGGCCAGTGTTCAACTGACAAACTGAGCACATAACAGCGCTGAAAACTCGTAAAAGACCATTGTATTCTGCGAGAAATGTCACCAAAAGTCGTTCGTGACCTTGATCAATGCTTCCAGTAATAAATAAGTTTGATTTTTGTATCATTACAGTGCGAAAAAATAGACTTAACTCGAATAATTTGCCAGTAGTCGCTCACCATATGTATTACATATAAGTTGGTAAGTGCTGACCATTGACCGTGAGTCGATATGGTCTCGACCCAGGGCGCAGAAATCAACTCCCACCACGACAATTTATGCACAAAATCGAGTTGCTTCACGGCTATAAAATGCCCGGGATCTACGCAGCCATAAGCAACACAGGAAGCCCATCCACATTAGTATCGCTACTCATTTCGCTCGCAGCAATAACAATATTTCTGTAAGCAGACTAGGTTTAGCAAGTTTCTGTAGTCCAAAAAAACATTGAAAGTAATGTTTTGATTTGAGGCGGTTTTTGAAACTTACAAGATTCGATTCATTTATGCAAATTTCAAAACAAATTTAAAATCAAGTTTGGAAGAATAAATCGAGTCTTCCAACCTCGATAGGAACGCTTCAGTAGGTTTGGCTGTAAAAGACAAAGTTACTTTCTGTAGTAGGTATTTGTAATGACAGCTAGTAAATAAAGTATAATTAGGACCAAAGAGAGATAAACAACAACACAGGGCAAAAAACTATGAGAAGATTTATTACTTAATATTTTATTGCCCGTTTAGGAATTATTTCCATTTGACATATGATTTGATTGAGTAGATATCTAATGATGTTTGACTTCTTGATACTTCTATTAATAGGTATATTCTTCGTCCTTCCTTGTATCGACACATATAGAAAAGTGGACCAGAGGGTGTTATCTTTTGATGTCCCTCCACAAGAGGTAAATAAATTAAAATATTGCTGTTATAATCACTTAATCAAAAAAAACAATGTTTTGCCTTGGAATGTGGGGAGTTGTTAATTAATTGTAGCAATAGTTATAATCATGGTCTCAACAATACTTCAATGATATTTTCTTGATTTTTTTATTCTGAGTTTTTACTTATATATATCAGAAATTTTGACTCTGTGAATAGATTGTATGGCCCCTACTTTTATGCAGCTATTAAGCCAATCAAAATCCATGTAAGAATGAGCAGCCAGGCAAAGCTTATTAGTCGGGCTAGAGGGCCCGACTCTAGGTTTACCTTTTAGCCAATCTATGTATGTATCTATCTATCTGTCATGTCGCATATAGGCCCCCATGATGCTTTGGGAACGAACACAGGAAGCCCAAAGTCACATGTTAAATCAAACTAGCATGGAATGTTCATTATATCATAAAATTAGAATTGTTTAGCCTCCTGTGTTAATTTTATGACTAGCCCGACTTCACGCTCATAGAGCGTCTAGTTATATATAATCTTGCAACTCTGCTGGTGGTCCAGAACACCTCAAATGTGCAATAAATAGCAGACCATTTTTACTAGAGCTAATTTAAGCTGCACAAAGGCTAGGTGAAAGGTGTGATGAGGCATGTCTATCCTCAATCCCTGCTTGTAAGTCACTCCTCTCCTCACAATTCTTTCTCTGCTAAAAGTTCAGTCAATCAACCAAGCTGCAAAGTTTGTTTCCTCATTTCACAGAAGGGACTATCTTGCAGTCTAATGTGTGAACAGTTTGTATCTAATAAGCTTTGTTTACAGTTAATTATATTAATCATCATGGGTCGTCCGCAGAGTGGTCAACTGCAATAAGGCATGGGCATGTCTATCCTCAATCCCTGCTTGTCAGTCACTCACATAATTCTGGGCAGCATGTCTAAAGTAATTCTCCGATAGACAGCCACCAGGGTCTATCCATTCCTTGACTTGGCAAGAGAAGGATCTCCATGATCTCCCAGGGGGTCTGCACCTGTGGGATGGCTCTTATAGGGCATAGATAATTGAGAGGTTTTTACTTTATAGATTCTAACTAAAGACAGTGTGACGGTTGCTGTTGATGCTGTGGTGTTCTTCAGGATCTACAATGCAACCATTTCCATCACTAACGTCCAGGATGCAAACCGTTCAACACGTCTTCTTGCTCAGACAACACTCAGGAATGTACTGGGTACAAAGAGTCTTAGTGAGATTTTGTCAGAGAGAGATAGCATCAGTCATGTTATGCAAGTAAGTGGATTTGTTATTTCTTGTTGTTGACTGTGCTATAATAATCATCATTATTAGTTCCAGAAAATATCTATACCCCCATGAATAAATATATAACGCTTTCAACCTCATTGGGCATATAACATTTCTAATCAATTGATAGTTAATACATGATAGCCATTGGTCATGTTACAACCCCAGGGTTGCAGGGAGTAAAACTGACCCCTAAATAGTACCAGAGTCTTGTTCAGGACATCATCAACAAAATGAATCATGCAAATTGCTAATTTTAACCCATAAATGATACAACAACCATCCCCTTCACTTTTGGATCCAATTCCCACTCCCCCTAGCAGCATTTAAGGAATATAAAATGCCATGCATGTCTATATTATACTGTGATATAAACATGCTGGGTGCTGTACAGCAAGAGAGAAGTTGTAAAGAAACACTAGCTGAATGTTTCTTTGACTTCTAAAGCGCCCAGTGTTTATATCACAGTATATAGACACAAGCAGACATTTATATTGCTTTTATTAAATATTTTTGGATTTCTTTGCTGAGCGTGTCTCTGTCCTCTGATATATTATAAACATAGTAGCCAGCCAATCAGAGTGCGCTAAAATAAATCTAACAAGAAACATGAATAAAGGTGATGACCAAGATCATTAAAATGAATGTAATCTTGTTTCTCTTTTCTCTTTTTTCCAGACTTCACTTGACGAGGCAACTGATCCATGGGGAGTGAAAGTAGAGAGAGTTGAAGTGTAAGTTAATTACAATATTTAACTAATCACTAAATGTTGTCAAGGATACGGTCCATGTTTGCGATATGCTCTCAGTTAAAAGTTGTTTAGCGTGTCATTTTACACAAAAGATAGACAAAGTATGTTCAAGCTTAATATATAACAGAGAATTAGACTGTGTATGTTTTTTTATGAAAAATAATATTCTGTAACCAATGCCTCAAATGAGACCTAAAAATTGAGTGCTTTCATTAAAAAATTATGTATAAGTCTAAAAGTTCTTACTACTGGTACTTTGCCATCATTTCTGCATTATGTCAATCAGCACATACATCTGTTCAAAACCGTGTCCTTATATGTTTCAAAGTCAACTCATTGTTAAAACTTCAAGTTAAATGACACAACAGGCCATAAAACTAAAACTAAGCATTTTATCAAAAAACAGGACACGGTTTTGAAGACCATTATGTGTTGATTGACAATCACATAACGCAGAAATGACGGCAAAGCAGTATGAACTTTTTGACTTTTTTAAACAACTATCATTGAAGTCTGTTAATTTTGAGCATAGGTTACAGAAAATTATAAAAAAAGAATAATAATAATAATAATAATAACAAACATTTATATAGCGCCTAGGACAGGATTGGATAGGCGCTATATAAATGTTTGTTATTATTATTACCTAACTTTACAATTCAATGTACACTCAAAATTAATAAAATTACAGTTATTAGGAAAGGTAAGAATTTTCAAAAAAGTTTTAAGTTTAAGTTTGAAAATGTTCAAAGTTTCACAAGAGCAGATATTGTCAGGCAAGCTGTTCTAAAGTTTAGGAGCACAAACGGAAAAGGATCTGGAACCATATGACTTCAGATTATAGTTTACAGAGTTGAGTGTTAGTGTAGATGACGACCGGAGAGTTCTTGGAGGACAGTAACGAGTTATAAGTTCTTGAATGTAGGACGGAGACTATTCGTGTAATGCTTTGAAAGTTATTAAAATAAGTTTGAGTTTTATACGTTCAGAGATAGGCAGCCAGTGTAATTCGATAAGTGTTGGAGTTATATGGTCGTACTTTGAGGACATTGCAATCAAACGAGCAGCAGCATTCTGTACATGTTGAAGCTTTTGGACTACATATTTAGGGACATTGTACAAAATAGAGTTACAGTGATCAAGCTTGGATGACACAAAAGCATGGACGAGTATCTTTGTTGTTTCCAGGGATATGAATATTAGAAAGTTGTATAAGCTTTAAATGATATAAATATGTCTATTATTACTGTAATATGATGCGATAAAAAAAATTAAATGAGACCATATGAACATTGTTCAAGTTTGCTAAGAGTTTTCTTATGCATCTTTGCTATGTTTGTATTTGATATCATTTTATTATTTAATAGGAAAGATGTCCGTCTGCCACAACAGTTACAGAGAGCCATGGCAGCAGAAGCAGAGGCTTCTCGTGAGGCCAGAGCTAAGGTTTGCTGACTTCAACATGTTAAACTACATTGTTGTTCACTGATTAGAAATTATATTTCATAGTTGATGAACAATAATGAGAAACAACATTTTAATTGTAAATTTTAAGGTTGTTGCTGCTGATGGTGAAATGAATGCCTCTCGCTCACTCAAAGAAGCAGCAGACATCATTGCTGAAAACCCACAAGCTCTCCAACTGCGTTACCTGCAGACACTAACAACCATCTCTGCTGAGAAGAATTCAACTATCATTTTCCCTCTTCCTATTGACTTCATCAGTCGTTTTGTCCCTGATGGTAAATGATTGATATAATAAGGGAATCAACTGTACATTGTACTTGTTTTCATTGTTGGATACATTTGTACCTGAATCAAGAAATTATGTCTGTCTTTTTGCTTATTTAATATTAAATGTTTGCTGTATTTTTCTGCTTAAAGGTGGTTTGGGATCCTAATTGATGTACTATGTGTTCTGTTCTTATAAAAAAATCTAAAAATCATCAAACTTTAAATCAAAACACCAAAGTCATTATGTTTAATGAAATGTCCTATCTTGTTTCCTCTGCCTTTCTTGTCAATATTAATTCCAGAGAAAGCTGATACATGTTGAATCCATATTCCTGTTAATGCTAACTGTATATTTATTGTACTTTTTGTATTCCATGCCAGGCAAAGGAAAGAAAAAGTTAACACAGTTGGAAAGTAAATTTTAGGTCAAGACTAAAAGCTTTAACTTGCATGCATTATTGTATTAATTGTTGTAAATATTTATTTATAAATAGAGGATCCTACATGGCAGAAATTTCATCTTCTCTTTAGTCATGAATGAGTGAGACATTTTCAACACAAAATTTGTTTCTCTAAGGGTTCATGTAATGCTCTGGTTATTATATAATTAACAACAGAAAAGAAAATAGTTTTTTTCTATGAGAAGCTATCATGTAATCATGGTGATGATATTTGGACATGAAAGTATCAAAGAGAAATATAGGTATTTCATTGATAATTATATAAAAATATTTATCCATATTCATGTTATAGCAGCAAATGATCATAATATTATATTGTAATGTATCGATAAATCATTGAAAGATTATATACAATTTTTGTGTTCCAATGTAACACCAGATTTAAAACATTGTTTGCCCAAAGTCAAGTAGTATACACTTATTGGATTCATCCGTGCCCATTATGGCAGAATATTTAAGTTGAGAATTCAATTGGGCAAGACTGCAGGTTGAACCTAATATAGAAATTGAGACTAAATATCTGCCTTTAATGTTTTCATAAACCAAACAAAATATCAATGTTTTCAAAATATCTTGAATAAACAATTAAAATGACATATGACTAGAATAAGGAGATGTGATTGGAGAATTATTTGTAAGGTATAATAATAATTATTATTAATGAGTCTTTAAAGTTCATATAAATCAACAAGTACAAATGAGTAAATTCCCTTTCACAGAATGGCACTACCACGCCTTGACACTTTAATAAAGTTTATGTATGTATGTAAGATATTTGAGTTATATCAAGGTTTAGCATTGGAAAGTTATATTTGTTAAATATTATAGCTTTAATCCAAAATCAGTTTAAATTGAATAAAAGTGAGATTGTAAATGTATACATGTATGTATTAATGAATTGTCAATTAAAGATATGCAGCTCTGTATGTATTATTAGGGACTGGTCATTATTTACAGGCAGGGAGGGGCTGGTGTATTTTAATTTTCACACAGGTGGTTGTGACCCCTCCCCTAAAGTGCCCTTTGTCTCTCTTAGCCCCGTCCTTTGCATTGTGGAGAATGAAACTGATTCTGAATTTGCAACAGCCGCCCTACTCCCCCATACTGATAATGAACGGTCCCTTTTCCTCTTTTGACGTCTCTTTGGGCTTCCTTTATCACGCTGTTATTATAAAAACAGGAAGCCCAAGGTACTGATACCTGCAGAATCATTCTCGTTGACCGTGGGCTCTAGGAACGAGAATGCTGCAGAATAGGGAGTATCCTAACTGTACTCCCGATAACGTATAAAACCCTTACGTAAAACATATTTGATCATCATTCAACTATATTTCTTACAAAATTCTTTTCGTGGGATTCCTGTGGTATGTCGTTCCCGCTCATTGCAGTTCCCGGTTGTAAGCAATGCGTCAGAGCTATTAAGAACATGCATGGTTTTAAAATCTACAGCTTCGTACGTAGTACGTTAGACATTAAGAGGTATGTAGGTTCAGGCTAGCTTGAAATGAGATAATTTATACACTTCATCCATAACTTAGATGGCAATCTTGTAAATGGTTCTTGTTTTACGCTTGTCAGGCGCTACGTCAACTTGATAACTGATAGAATATTATCGTTTTGGTAGGTCTTTCAGTAATGTATTAATGATATAATCCGCTCTAAGATAGCCGTCTATATGTAGCCTGTGTACCGTAGTTAATACATATCAATTCCCTTTTAAAATAATTCATTCTACTTAAAGACAGCTAGAGCCTTTCCAGTTGGTCAATCATTGATATGTATTTACCATCATAGTTACATGGTATACATCCATGCATTTAGCAAGGAAAATGATTGAATTTAATATCATTGAGACATTATAAAACTGAAATAGTTTGTGAAATATGTTTTTTACTTTGAATAACTTAGTAATTTAATTTGTTTAACATTTTTGGCTATCTAGTATAAATTATAAAGGCCAACAGGAATAGCATTTTTCAGTAATAAGATATAGTTATTCTGTGGTAAAAATGACTAATATTCACGTTATGGAATGGATGTTTGCATAATACACAACAAATCAGGCTCGGCCAGGGAATTTAGGTAACTGTGTACAAGGAGCTTTTTATTTCAGATTTATTTGGGTACATTTGATACAGCCTTTTTGGAGGTTTAACTTATAAGGTATTTATAAAATGTTTGAGATATTACGGTGTTCTGATTGGCTGGCTACTGTGTTTTTATCAGGAAAGAGAGGCACAGGCTCAGTAGAAAAGTTCAAAAATATTTCATAAAAGCAATATAAAACATCCGCTTGTGTCTCTTGCTTTACAGCTCTCAGCGTGTTTATGTCACAATATATAGACATGTGGGCCATTCTATATTGCTTAAGTAGTATCTTGGCTTAAATTTAAGGTATTCAGGTATCTTAGTTAAACATATCAGGTATTAAGGTATCCCTAAACCTCCTGGTTGCGCCTGATAAATTGCCCTTTGAAACTTATAAAACACTCTCAAAGAATAATTTATTTTATGCAAAGTTGTGCAAGAATTCTTAGGTTATTTGTTGATTGGCTGTGGACAACATTAAAAGGACAGTGTCTAAACATAAAAGTGTTTATAGCTTAATATTTTACAATATATATTACACTTCTATATATTTCTGCAATAATGACCTATTTTACACATAAAAATGCCTATTTCAGCATTCACTGCATATATTGAGATATTTTTCTAAGGGTTGATATAGACCTAGATATAGGCATGACCCTTTACGATATATAATTAGTTTTTACATGTATTTTAGCTAATTATCAACCCTTCATTGAAGTCAGCTGTGCTTGGTCTTGTCTGCTAGTGACCTGAGATGAAAGGTTGAAAATAGCAATTAACTTTGCTGTTTTCCTCTTGATATATGTACATGAATTATGATAGTTATATGGAATGATTCTTTACTGCATGTATGTGATGTATAGTATACAGCCAAAGTTAATCTAGGAACATATTATTATTATTATTATTATTATTCAGTATTTAGTTCTTTAAATTTTGAACATACAGCCATTTTTCCAGGAATTGTCAAGGTATTATTTACAATTAGGTCTTATGTATATGGTACAGGAAAGGAAGAATACCTTATGATTGTATATAATCTGGCTAACAGACATTAATATTATTTAGATTATCTGCATCCCTATTTGTACTTTATAGTTGATATTTATGTAAGGCTTGAAGGGTTGTGTTGCAAGATGTTGACAATCATGTTCAAATTGCTGTAGTTCTAACTATAGTTAAAATGAGTTAATCATATCGTGCATGAGTTCTAGATGATTCTGACCATTATGGTTGGTGGATGTAGGGTAGCCTGTCATATCAGTAGGGAAAGGTATCATACAGTCATCCATTGCTCCTTGTAGTGATCTTTGATCTACTGACATATCTGTGTCCATGTGATTCAAAGGAGGTTGATAAGAGTACCCAGGAGGCATCATTGACCCCATGTGATTGGGGGGCATATTCTGTTGATATTGTGGTTGTAACATTCCATACGGCGAATGAGATACTGG
Source organism: Metridium farcimen (assembly GCA_032270665.1). Taxonomy (NCBI): domain Eukaryota; kingdom Metazoa; phylum Cnidaria; class Anthozoa; order Actiniaria; family Metridiidae; genus Metridium; species Metridium farcimen. The sequence goes on from JAUPMH010127252.1 coordinate 9,311, forward strand.
TATATGTGATGGTGATAGTGCGGGGGGTAGATCTAGAAGATCCCTGTCACCTCGACGTTTATCTCTCGGACTTGATCCTGTATTTTAAAGAAAATACCATACTTGAGTATTGTAATAAATACTATATTATATATCACTAGTGTCACAACAAATAGTTGTGGATAGGCAACAAATTGACCTTTACCGTCTTTTGCCTTTTTTAGATTTCTTTGTCGGTTTGTGACTCGACAGCTACTGGCTCCATCAGAATCGGGGTTGTTTCTTCTTGCTAATTTTTTGATCTAAAATAAATAAGATTGACTTAATTAAATGAGGGATTGGCTGACTTAACTACTGTCGATCATTATGACAAATGTAGTGATGTTTTTATTCACGCTAGCATTATAGTTATCACTGTTATAACAACTATTAGCATAAATATTGATGGTGTGTAATAATAACGAAGAAGTTCTCGATCCTGAAAAAAATATTGTGCAGCGCCAAATATGACAAAAAAAGTCGAGCGACCTTATAACAAATAGGGAAAGCGAAAATATAATAAGCGAAAGCTTAGAATTGGTCCACCCCACCCCCATAAAATATCAAACGATGGTCCCTAGGCAGGTGATTATAGAAAAGCGAGCTTGTTTATTGGTTCGAGAAATTACTTTTCATAATGACCTCGCACATCAGTGTTTTGCAAAATAGTTTTTCTTTGAAAGTGGTTCGTAATGTATTTTTTAATATTTATACTAATACTAAAACAATGATTCTCCTCCGGCTCGATGAATATCGGTAAATAATAAACACGACATTGTCTCGATATTTACCCCTTCTTTGTTGAGCGAGTAATCGTATAGTAATTGTAAAGCGCATTGAAAACTATATTTGAAATGCGCTATATAAGCACCAAATTACTTTACATTAAATATTCATATAACCAATGATGTTAAGGAAATATTTGTTGTGTTGGGTCTGTGTGTTTTGTTTGGGTTTTATTATTTATAAAGAATAAGAAAGAAATTGAAGTGAACTTACTGATTTCTGTACCTTTGCTCTTTGATTCTGGAACCAGACTTGAACGACTCGTACACTCAAGCCCGTATCCCGAGAAAGCTCTTCTCTCACCTAAATAGAAAGCATAGGTTTACAGGTGAACGTACATTAAACTAGCCAGTAGATAAACCATAAATACAAATAGAAACTAGCGAGTAAACTAGCATAGGCTGCGTCGGTGTTTGATCAGTATAAACGATAGGTAATAGAATGAAATTTGTAACACCGTAAAAAATGTTGACTTAACTTTACTGACGTTTCGAGCTTTAGCCCTTCGTCGGAGTAAAAGAGTTAGGATAAACCACTTGATTTGTTTAATTGTTTGGTCTCGTATACTTTATATTAAAATTGACGGGCAGCTATAACGAGATTATTGTGATTGTCACGTGTCTTCTTTGACATGTAATCATAAGGAAATATAATAGGAACAGTTGGACATCATGTCAATGCACCAGTGTGGTCACTTTTGTTCACCCACATGGACGGTCAATATTCCATGTTGATCTTTTCTATTCACACGTTATAGTCCATTGATCAAACATGTTTGTATTCTTTTATACAGTAGGCCATATGATATCAAATACTTGATATCCTAATAGAAAACTACGAACTCGTCAACTTAATTATATTAATTAATGGCAAGAAGCGTTTTCAATCATTTCTAATATTGGTCAATGTTTTGTGCTTTATTCATGGCTCAATCTTTGTAATGATGTCTTTCTGCATTAATACATAGGGGTTTTTTCATGATTTTTTTAATTTGGCTAGGGTTAGCATTTGTACGATATACACCTATTTCAAGAATCGTTGTCGCAGCCGAAGCTACAGTCCACACTCTCAATCCTACAAAGGATGTCGGTAATATGAATTGAATGTGTGATTTATTACGCGCTTTTTAAGAAATATTTGTTTCATAATCTACCACTACAACAATTTGTTATTTTCATATAACACAAACACTTACAACCAAAATATGCTATGAATAAATCGATAACAACAGAAGAAATACCAACATCTTTGCAGGCTTCAGAGTGTGGACTGTAGCTTTGATTGTGACTACAATTTTTGAAATAGGTGATATATCAAAGACAACATCGTTTTAGACTTAAAGTGCATATAACATGAAATTGTTTGTGGTCGTTTCTAGAAGTAGGATAGGTGCTGAATACGATTCGGATATCGAAATTACGATTAAGGTATCAGGGGACTCGTGACCGATGTTCATTAACTCCTCATAGCACGCTAACTACTGAAGTAATCCCTATAAAAGTATATATTTTCTTAAAGCTGAATAAATGGAGATTGCAACTATGTGATTTGTTTTGAAGAAATACGGCTCGCCTTTTTTTAGTGGTTATCTTATGATTTTTGACCGCTCATTTTTAACAAGTTCCAGGAACACCGGATTTCAACCGATTTCGTTCACACTTTGCACAATTGATGACTAATACCTCAAGTCTAAAACCGTGCCTCATTTTTTTGATATCTTGTCGCGTTTTGAAGTTATTGTAAGATTTCTTTAAAAATAGCGATTTTTAGCTAATTTTATAGAAATCTTACAATAACTTTAAAACGCGACAAGATATCAAACAAATGAGGTGAACGAAATCGGTTGAAATCCGGTGTTCCTAGAACTTCTTAAAAATGAGCGGTCAAAAATCATAAGATACCCACTAAAAAAAATCGAGCTGTATTTCTTCAAAACAAATCACATAGTTGCAATCTCCATTTATTCAGCTTTAAGAAAATGTATCCTTTTATAGGGATTACTTCAGTAGTTAGCGTGTTATGAGGAGTTAATGAACATCGGTCGCGAAGGTCCCCTGATACCTTAAGATTTTATAATTCCAACCCGCAACATTATAGCCAATTTGTATAAAATCGTACTCTATATTCTGGACAAAGTCCTAACCCGAACCCTAACTATGGTTTTTAGACAATTGTGATGTTAAAACAAACCTTTTTTGAAGTAAATTGCAAGATTGTTTCTGAATCGTGTTTCTGGGATTGGTATCTTGTGATTTCGTCAGAAACCATATCGTATTTTGGATGTTGATGGGACGACTAACTATAACGTTAGAAAAACAAAACTACTCGGTATTATCACTGTATTCGATAAAATAAAATAAAAAAAAAACAATTATAACTTTCCATTGAAAATATGCCTTTCATTCTATAATTACATATATAAAGCACCCACTCACACGAGAGCCACTAAACTTGTTTACTTAAAAACAACTTTAATCGCTAAGCTGTAATCGATTTTACTCCAATTGTTTTTCTTAGAAACAATTATAATAATAATAAACATCTTTATTGAGTATACCAACATCGATATCAGAATTAGTGGTTTACAGAAGGGTCCTCTATGTTAAATACTAAAATAGAAGTGTAAAAAATCTAAATATGTACAAATATGTAACCCTAAAACTAAAATACAAGAATTCATAAGCTAAGAAGTATAAAAAGTCAAATATATATAAATATGTAACCCCAAAAAACCCATAAACCCGAAACTATTATTAATAAAATAACAAAATATATTTAAGGATTAAAAATTAGCTCTGCTTAGGCCATGCTTAAAAGTTGTTAATGAATTGGCCTCTCTTAAAGATAAATCTAAGCTATTCCAGACATCAGTTGCAAAATTTATGGTGGTCCAATGGCCCCACCTTCTAGCAGCATTAGACTTTCTTAAGTTATTTTTGTGCCTAGTGTTATATTTATGGAAGTCGGCATTAAAAGTACAATCCATCCTATGCAAAAACAAGTTATTTAAAGATTTATAAACAAAGATGGCTCTATGTTCAGCCCTTCTACGCTTTAAAGACTTCCAGGAGAGTCTATTAAGGGCATCAGTGGCTGATGCATGAATAGGAAGATCTAAAATTAACTTAGCAGCCTTATTATGTAAGACTTGTAGTTGAGACATTAAGGTCTCATTACCCCTATCACCCCAAGAAACATCCCCATAATCAAAAAGCGGCAAAATAAAGCTATTAAAAAAAGCTATTCTAGCGCGCAATGTTAAACAGGATTTGATGCGCCGCAAAAGACCTAGTTTCTTATTTATCTTAGATACCATGTGATGAACATGGTCTTCCCAAGAACAGTTCTTATTTATGACTATTCCTAAGTATAAATAAGAGTCAACACTTTCAAGTGGAACACCATTGGAGGACATAGTAATTGAGTCGAACTTATTTAGACGTTGATTACTTCCAATTAATAAAAATTTGGATTTCTTTATGTTCAAGGTAAGTTCATTAGCGGACAACCAGTCACTGACGCGGTTTAAGTCGGAGTTCATTTTTGTCTGGAGCTCTTGAGATGAGTTTGAGGCATAGGATAGAACAGTATCATCAGCATATAGTGTAACATTGCAGTGTTCTAACACATTGGGTGGATTGTTCATATAGGTTATAAATAGCAACGGTCTGAGAATTGAACCCTGCGCGACACCAATAGGAATAGTGGCTGGTTCAGAATTGATATTTCTATAACACGTCACTTATGACTTATTATTACACTTATTATGCACCATACGTATCAAGTGTATATTCCCAGATATATACACAGCTGCTCACAGTCTGTCTTCTATAGCTTGTTTTTAAATTCATCTCAGGTATTCTATTAATATTGGATTTTCTTTTGTATTAAATCAGTATAATTCACAGCCTCAATCTATATCACACGCTATCGAGGCTGTGGTTGATCAACAAGATCTGTAATATTGTATATTTCAATGTAAGGGTTTGCAGTTTTGTGGTTTCGTCTTATTTTTGGTGCGGTTTTGCTGTTTTAATAAAGAACTTGTTTTCCAAGTTATTCTATTTTCGGACGTGGTGAATGGTGAAAAATTGCCATTCAGATCCTTTGACGTTTTTATGAATGTATTACTATTTCAGTCAATTTTGATGCGGTTTTCAACTCCCTCTTACGCCCCCTGTCTAGTTTGTTGATAACTATTATCCTTTTCAATTCGAAGTCACTCGAAAGAGCCGAGCTCAAACTGAAATTTGTTTTGGTCATTCAATAATTGATCTCATCTGGATTGAATATTTAAAACATATCTCAGTTAAACAAATAAATAAATAAATACACTTTATTTATAGAAGGTATAACAAGTAACTGATAAAGAAGATATAAATTAAGGTTTTTAAATACTTTTTTTTCAAATTTTTTGTGCAGTCTCCAAATCAAAAGATCATGTACATGTTGATAAAATATGTCAATCTATATTTTATAAAAGAAATGGACAACTTACTATCTGTGTTATATGTATAGTTTAAAAAACGAGCAGGAGTGTTTTATCAGGATTTAAAAGCACGAGGCGAGGCAAAGTGGTTTTAGACCTGATAAAACACGATCAGCAAGTTTATTAAACCGCTTCAAAAACTCCAACCTATATTTTGTGTTTTGCAAAAAAAAAAATCAAGGATTTATGAAAGTTTATTAGACAAAACTCAGGTTAAAGTTTATGTAAATTAGGGAGAATTTCTATCTTCAGTCAAAACACTCGTCAACGTTACAATTTCTTTTGACAATTTCTCATGAATTCTTAATGAGTTTTTGAAGCAGTTATACAGCACTTAGGTATTGTCAGAACACCGATGAGTGTTGAGACAGCACTTAATTCTCTCGTGTTCTATCAATCCATGTGTGCTTTATAACTGTACATAGCACTCGCGGGCGTTTTCTAATTCTTTATAGCTATTTCTATCCTTCACTTGGCTCGATAGCCTCAATTGAATGATTCTCAAAACAAGACATAATTGCGTCACTGTAATAACACTAGGTATTATTGCAATGCTTTAATCTATCTTGACTTTTAAAAACAGCATTGCTTGAAAATACTGGAGTTACTGATATGTTAATCTCATGCATGCAGAATACAGCTTAGTTTAATTAGAAAGTCTTCAAGTTGGCATCTATGTACATTAAATGAGTTTTTCAATAAGTGCCTTGAAATAAAGTATATATTGCTTTTTTTTAATTTAATTTTGCAGATGTTATTAAAACCTTTGTACTTAATTAATTGAAAAACATTTTAGGGCGACAATTTTAAGCAAGTTTTACTCTTAGCATTCCCTACTGACAAAGGCCGTATTTCCCACCTATCGGGTAGTCTAAATTGCTTTTTTTTATTTGTCCATTGTGATTATTTTGAGCGCCATTAGTATGTTGTCTTTAGATATTCAGTGTTACCCTCTTGAAATAAAGAATTCTATTATATTCTATTATATAAAAAAAAACATTTTTCCTTTTAGACATTTCGTATTGACTAAAACTTGGATCTATAAGGAGGGTCGTTTTGTGGCAGATATTCTGATAATTCCATACTAGAACGCTCTTTTACCCCGCACGGGGGAGATATGAATTAATGTGTTCTATTACAGGCAGAACAAGTATTTACAGTGCACAGTACTCGAAAAAATATATATATATGTATATATATTTATTAAAAACTGCAAAGGAACGGAAAGGGTCCGGTATTGAAAATTTAGTTTGTGAATCGTAAACACTATGGTTCATGAAAATAACTCCAGAACAGCAAGTTAGGTGTCCTTATCTCTGACTAGATCACAAAAGTTAAAAATACAAATTTTGGTTTGTATTTAAAAATACTATTTGCCAACAGTCAATTTTTATGAATTTTCTACTGTGACAGCCGCGGTCAACGTTTACATACTGATCAAAAATAAATAGGTAATAGAATGAAATTTTAGAAAGCTTTAGAACGCCATTAAAGTTAAGTGAACATATTTCTCGGTATTGCAAACTAAGTCATTCTATAACAGATAATTTTCATTTTCAAGCGTAAATGTTTTTTAAACATGAACTTTCGACTACAGCTGCTGCAGTCTTCTTCAGAAACTTTATGCTTGAAATCCGTCATTTCCATTATTATGAAATATTTACGGCCTACATATGCAATATGTGGATTTTAATTGTATTTTGTATTTCCTATCTGTTTCTTTGTTATTTCTCTGCGTCTGTGATCTGTGTGGTTGCTTGCTTTTTGTTAAAAACGGCTGGCAATTAAAACACACGCGTAATTGATGATTATATTTT
>JAUPMH010127363.1:0-16406 GCA_032270665.1 Metridium farcimen
GACATTAACTCCTTAAATTTAAAGGAGTAAAGTAGTTATTAAAAATAAATCAAGTGTAAAAATAAGTGTTGTTAACTATGATGATAATGTAGGAAAAAATATATTTCTATATTATAATTATACACATGTACAAGTACATTAACATGACATTAACTCCTTAAATTTACAGGAGTAAAGTAGTTATTAAAAATAAATCAAGTGTAAAAATAAGTGTTGTTAACTGATAATAATGTAGGAAAAAATATATTTCTTTATTATAATTATACACATGTACAAGTTATGATTTTTTGCAAAAATAAATGTTAGAATTTAAAATGTTTTTTTAATATTTAAAATTTTTTTTTATCAACACTGAAGAGTGGCGTAATGGTTTACCACAAAGCTCTCACTGGTGTGGTCCAAAATTTGAATCCCGGTTTGGGAATAATTGATAATTTTTTGTAGGTTGAGTTTATTTAATGTAATATTCTCTTCTTTGCTAAGAGTTTTACAGTTCTCTGGTTTTCCTCAATCAATGTGCAAGTCAAATGTTGCATATTGTTGTATATCCAGTGTATAATGGTAGTGTGTCTGCCTCTTGAAAGAGCTGGGCCCGGTTGTACGAAGGGTGGATAAAGTTATCCGCAGATAAAAGTTATCCACTGCATAGGTTTTTTATAGATTTTATCCGCTGGATAAGGATTTATCCGGTGGATAGCGCTATTCACCCTTCGTACAACCGGCCCCTGTACTTGTAATTAAATATGTGCTTAAAATTTTAGCTTTTAAGTTTATTGAGAAAAAAAATCTAAATTGTTATCTAAAAACAATCTGTATCAAGGCTAAAAGCCTTAACAAAAACACATTTTTTAATTATGTATAGTTCCTAGACATAACAAAATATTGACAAATGGCTGCATGTGTAGAACAAGCTATATCGCTGCAGGTACTATGTTCACTGAATAAAAATAACATTAGTATCGGTAGTAACTCTTTATGTTAGGACTAGAACAACTAAGTCTTCTATCAAGTCAGTCAATCATATGCGACCGAATAGACCTTCAAACACAAATGAAAAATAGAGTTTTCATTAACGATCGGCAATATATTCACTAAACAGTTTCAAGTAGATCTCCTTTTGATTGAATTGAAATTTATATTTGTCTTTTTCCAAAACTATTCTTCCTAGCATACCTTAACCTCAATTATTGCTTAAATCATTTTTACTTGCAGAAACTCTGTGTAGCACGTTTATCGCTGATCTGCAACAGACATTTTAGTGTTAAATTATATTTAATTATATTATAATTCATGTGTTGCCTTGGAAATACAGTTGATTGATATCCACCAAAGCTCTATTTTTGTTCTGTTTGGTCTGGTTGGTTGCGTGTGTTTGAGAACCACAGGAATATGAACATGAAAAAATTCAAATATTGGTGACATTAAAATTTGTAAAGATTTATTGTGACAACAGATATAATATATAATCAAAGTAGAAAAGCAGACAACTGTTAAATTATTGATAGTTTTTCAAAATTTGCACAAATTGACATCACTATCAATGACATTCTTGAAGGCAAATGAAAATAATTTCTTGTTAATTAATGTTTTTCATTAATTCATTAATTTATCCATTCTTTCATTCAGTTATCAACCCTTTCATTCATTTTTCTATCCATTCATCCACCCATCCATTCATTCCTTCATCCATCCATCAATCTATCCATTTCATAAATGTATTAATACAGTTATTCATTCAAAAAACATGAAAAAAGTTTAAAATATGACCACAGTTTTGATAACTTTATGATAATCTGAACTACTGTATATCAAAATTCTGTGAGGTTTACAGCTTTAAATATGTGCAGTTTAAAATATCACCAGGTTTGATTCAAAAATAATGGTGTAGAGGAACACCTTGTTACATATTTTTTTGACTAGACCGGTAGTAAATATGTATTAATATTATTAATAACAGAGTATTCCTTATGTTGAATAAAATAAGGGTTTCACTTCCTTATTTACAATAAAAAAACTCAAAACTCAAAAATCATTTATTTAAATTAGCTTTTTCTTTGTAATCATATCCATTTTTTTATTTTAAGCGCTTAGAACAGACTTGTATAAGCACTATACAAGCTATATTATATTATTATTTTATTTTTAATGGATACACTTTATGACAAGGAAGTTTATTGCCAGCAGGTAAACTCCTTTAATTTTCACCCTACACAGACATGATTCTAATTCATAAACACCATGAGACTGTAATCTATATGACAATTAATGTTACAATTAAACACTTAACCAAGAAAAATGCCAACATCAATTAAGTACTTGAAATATTTCAAAAGTTTGTTTTGGAAATGTGTTGCCACATTAATTCCCTATCCCTTTTATTTAATGTACTTTAATAAGGGAAATATTATTCATAACACATGCAGTTTTTGATTGCAAGCATTATTCAATCAAATAAATGGACAAACCTTACCATTTATAAAATAACAGATTCAGTTTGAAAAAAAAAATTGGACTCCAGATTGGATTTGGACTCGCGATTCTGTTTGCCTGTCAGATGTGCTACCTCTGAGCAACTGGGACTCACGTGGCAAGCTAGGCCTTCAGTGTGTGTGTGCTATATGTGACAGATGGACTGTATACGCTACAGTCACATAATCAAACCAAAATCATTTAATATACAAATATGAATTAAGATTTTTTATTTACCATAATAATAAGATGTATTTGGGCATCAACAAAAGGCATTGCAAAAACTATTGTCATTTCATGAGCCAAATTTAACAATTATATATGTCCTACAGTCTGTAAAATTAATAAAAATGTGCTAATCTCTAATAGGAAATACCAATTTCTACAGTCTATATTTAGTAACAAATATTTATTCAGAATAGACTTGTATAGAAAACTAATTCTGCTGTAAAGGAGTTTTCCTCTATATAACTACATTTATTGACAAGAATAATGCTAATTAAAATTAACCCTAATGGAAACACCATTTTTTATGAAGCAAAGCAAAGCATGCCAAACTATCAACACAAGACATCTATTAAACAAAGAATTCAAAGTTATGTGATAAAGAATTAACATCCATGTAGGAAGTACCATGGGTAGTAATAGTGTTTAAGTACCAGCTACCTTGACTAATAATTTTTTTCAGGTACATGTAATTTCATAATCACAAGGTTCGCACAGTAGGGTGCTACTACTAAACATGATCACAAATTATAATTAAAATTAAAAAAAAATCTCAAATGCTAAACAATTTTAATATATTTGGTACCAAACTGAAACTCTGTTTCAAGCTGTATAAAAGGTTTATTCAAAATACCTCAATTTAATAGATTTTCTTACTAAGGATATTGTAATGATGAAAATGTGAGTTAATTGTGTTTATAGATGAATACCCAGAGCTCAATCCATCTTGGAATGATCACCTTGGAGAAACTGTATTGATAACACATAAAGTTATGTAACAGTCGTAAAAAAAAGCAAAAAAAGCAAGGGAAGTTATACATTAATTTGATATCATATTTACATTGAAAAGGAAGTTGGAAATAAAACTTTTCACCTGAGTAAAATGAAAGAGAAATAGTTTCAATAAGAAAGACAAATGGTAACATAAATAAGATTCATTTTCTCTTTTGTGTTTTTATAGTTTTGACAATTAACAACACCAATACGAAGACAACTGTCTACCAGAAAAACTAAAGTTGTTTCACTTTCAAACCAGCAAAACGTTAAGTCTTTGAATATAAAAAAAACTAAATGTAACTTTAATATATGTGAAGTAGATGAACACAGCTATTTGCCAAAAAACATTTTATTTATGACAGCAATGACAAGGATTAAACAATAAATGTAGAAAAAAAAAAATCTTTTAAATAAATTGGTTATTCTCATCCAAGTACTTTCTAAAAGATAATCTTAATCAATAGTTCAGATTTTTCTTATTTTCTAAATATTCTCTTGGTAACCGTCACCATGAAATGATGAATAAGGAAACTTAGGAAACTAAAAAGGTGCTGTTATCATCTATACTTACAGAGGTTTATTATATTGTAAGCAGTTGAAACAATAATTTAAATAACTACTTTGCTTTATTTTGGTACTAGAATTAGATGAAATTATTTTGCTGTGTAATAATAATGTACCTTCTTATGGTCACAGGAATATAACATGTTAAATAGTAAAACCCCCTTTGAGATTAAAAACTCCAAGATTGAGTAAATGTGATGAAGCTAAAAAGTGTGACTGTAAATTACTACTGTGAGATGAGAAGATTTTGCTGTTATGGTAAAGTAAAGAATATAATATGTTACCCTAAACTGCTGTGAAATAAAGAAATATCCTACCAAATGATAAAAAATAATCCATCAAATAACTTAGACACTTAGATCTATGATTTCATCAGCAAGGAATGACTTGTAACTGTAAACCACTATGGGATGAAAAGATTTTTGCAGTGTTGTAAAGAGGTTTTTTTTGAGAAGTGATTGGAAATATAAAAGATTTGAAAGTAGAATTCTGCTTTCTAAGTTTTTTTTTTATTTCATATTTTTGTAATTTTTTTTTCTTGGTGTGTCGATAATCAAAACCTATTAAAAGCATTGTGAAAATAAGATATTTTTCTGTGTGATTATTCTAAATGATATACTGTATTAATCATATAGTAATAAAGCAAGAAATTTGTGACTCCAAAGTGGTGTGAGGATTATTTTTTTCCCTTTATGCTTTTGTTTTTGAAAGAAAAATACAACATTTAATGATAGAAAAAAAAAATAATAGAAAAAATGAGCTATGTTATTGGTTATTCCACTACAAACAAATACAGAATACATCTGACTCCAAACTGCTGTGAACGTCATTGAACATAGTGACTATTCTTATGAATTAAAACTAAAAGAAAACACAAAGTAAAATATATGTTTAAATAAAGAAAAACTAAAACTAAAATGATAAAACAGCTTTTATGAATTCTATCAAGGTATATTCAATCACAACTGGTGGTGACTATATATAATCTACTTGTAAGCCATATTTTGTTTGAAAAATATAAATTTATAAAAACAAAAACTGGTGGTGACATCAATTGGCAATAAAAAACTTCAACTCCAGCTAATACCCTCACCACAAGATCTAACTAACTTAGAATCACATAAGTGTAGAGCTACAGGGATAATCAAGTAACATAGGTGACTTCACAGTGTGAGAAATATGTCCAAACAAACTTCATTTTGTATCTACAATGGCTTTATCAGCAGGTGATGTTGTGGTCCCCAGAGGGAAGAACTACAAGCTACTGGACACAATAACTAATCACCAAGGAAAATTACTTGCTTAACATACATTATAACCAAGGAAATATAAACATGTTTAATAGCAATAATATCTTTGTTGTCAAACTGATTTGCAATAGTTGGGCAACTGACTGAGGTTTGGGTTCAGATTTTTTTTCTTAGAAAAATATTTTATATTATTTCTAGTGTTGCTATTAGCCTGTTAAGCATGATGATAATTTGCAAGGATTAAGGTTTCTCTAAGAGTAATGTGTTACATGTCAAGCAAACTAACGATGGTTAGGCAAATTAGTGAGAACAATGATATAATTTAGGACAAAGATGCAGATCATTTATAGTTATGCTCTGTTCAATATTATATGCTCTGCTCTATATTATATGCTCTGTTCTATATTTTAATTCAGCCTTCAGGTTGCTATTGCTTTTACTCAATAAACTATCTAACTATCAGAACACCCTTTCAATTTTTAAAGCTTGAGATTTCTCTAAGTCAGAGTGGATTTTGGAGTTATCAAAATGACTTGCAATGTTTTAATGATTCTTATAAATATGATATAGCATAGACTACAAGAAAATGATTTCCATTTGTTTTAAAAAGATATTTGTACATTGTACAACAAAGTTATAGTCTTCAAAACTAAAGGTTTTAAAAAAGTATTTTTAGGTGGAAATGCTGGCTACAATAGTTAAGTAACTTTATTGGGCAGATGGAATTTTAGAGTTCTTGCTATTATATAATAACTTTGGCATTAGTTGTGAGAAGCAAATTGCAACATTCTACAAGTTAATTACAACTTTTAAAGCTAAATGTTTTTTTCAAAGCAAAACATTGTACACAAAATTGTACCACTGCTTCTTTTCTAGACAGATGGCTCTTAAATCATTCCATCTACACTACAATACAAATCACATATGTAGATATAGATTCACTCCAAAAAGAACTTCACGACAAGGGTTTGAATTGTGAGATCATTAAAATGAATCAATCCACTCTTATTAGCACATAAAGTGAACAGTGACTACACTAATGTGGAATAGTTTTTCATTTAAACTGATGCATCCATGGCCAAGTTCATTTCAACATATAATATCACCTAAGGGCAAATAACTTGGCTAGAAGACATCTACTATTACCCATGCATAAACGGCATAAACCCTCAAGTTTTGTGAACCCGCTTTACACAATGCTACAAGCCATGCTTGGTAAGGCATGGAGCATCCAGTGGTATCAAAAATCCATCAAGAGGTTTTAGCATTGTTGTTAGTAGTGTAGATGGGATAAAGAAGCGGGCATAGTATTACATGTCTAGGATAGCGTGAGTGTGAATGATAACAACCGAATCATATGATATGAAAGTCCAAACGACTTTACAATGGATAGTCAAGATAGTCATCTAGAACAGTGATACCACCCATATTTTCTTTACCTTGCCTGTTGATGGCGTTTTATAGGGGCTTAGAAGCTTACTAAGTAGACACAAATACCTCAAGAAACAACTAAAACTATCTAATTTGATTTGCCTCGATAGTGATGACAAAATTTAGTACCGAAAAGCCTTGAATTGTTTAGAATAATAATAGAGCATCTATTTGATGACAGAAAAGATCCGATCGTTTTGAGTTCTCATTTGGGAATTTTGATGATGCGATATTGAACAACAGTTAGCTTATAAGAACTACATCAACTGGCTCGCACTAGTCAGACTCCGACCGCTTTGAAGTCATTAATCATCGTCTTGACAGCTGGAATAAGCGAACGAAAAAAATAAGAAAAGTACGAATAGAGATACTTGAGCTACGCAGACCTTCAAAGAGAATACTAAGATGCTCAACAAACACTAAATATTGCATTTTATTCGCTTGTTGTGATACGTTATCACGATGTCTACACCGGCCAAAGAAATTTACATTTGTAAACCCCCTAATGTATGTACCGAAGCCACTTGTAATTCTTCCATAGAAATTATTTTTTCGCTTTGAATAAATCTGAGACATATTATAAGATGATAGTTGAAATAATCAGACGTTCTTTTCGATGTGCGATAATAAGTTTGAGTGTCTTTGACGTTCGAATATCTGAGCGGCCTATGGCCTCGAAAGCTCTAGATGAAGCAAGCTCCAGATCGAAAGTCTAGACGATCGAAATATTATTGAAAACCTTAAAAGCTTTCGAAACCCGTTGATATTAGAATATCCCTGTAACGAAACTCTAAGGAAAGATCAAGAATTAATCGAGAAACACAGTGGGGTAACTGTGAGTATTTTGACAAAGTCACACGGTATTTTCCAATCTTCGATCTATCTTGCACTTCGCCTCGTGGCTTTGCCCTGGCGTGTTGTGGTAGCTAAAATGTAAGAAAACTAGGGTCTCCCAGTGTGCCAACAAGCTTTTATAACGTAAACATTGCTCGGGAAAAACTACAATTGATATTATGGGATTACTAGATTAGGAGAAGAAGATACAAGTCAAAGGTTCCCTTGCTTCAAAAGTGTTCCGTGATCTCAAGCGAAAGCCCTTTCTTTTCTCGCCAAAACAAACTTCGATTAATGTTCAAGTTAAATCAAAACACATTTGAGGGCCACCAGAGTATTTCGATAGTTTTTTTTTCGGTATCAAGGTTTTCACTGCGAGAATGATAGTAGTTCTTTTAGGCTCTAGCAGTTCCCCCCAACTGAGAGTAGCAGCACATACAAAATCAGCATGCCAATACTAAACAAATACACACAACTTCGGTCAAAACACAGCAAACGACTGTGTACGACACCATTTGTTTTGAAGTCACACTAAAAAAAGAGTAAAAATCTTGCTTCGAACAATAAATAGAGTGTTAGTAAGTTGGTATTACTTACCCTCCAAGCAGGGACTGGCGGAGGGTCGACTTCTGCTTTATACTCAAGTAGAAGTTGAACACAAGTTGTATGTCCGTGTCGTACAGCAACATGTAGAGGTCTCCAACCGCCATTTGCGGTCGCATTTACGTTGGCTCCATGTTTCAAAAGTAATTCTAAACATTCTATATGGCCATTTCGAGCGGCGTAATGTAAAGCAGTCCAGTTGCTTCTTGTTGAAGCATTTACGTGAGCTCCTTGTTCGAGCAAAGCAGCCAAACAATCAACATATCCTTGCTCGGCAGCTTCGTGAATCGGAGTCAGCCCGTCGTACGTAGCAATATTAACGTTAGCATTATGCTTTAACAGTATTTCCACACATCTATACTGTCCATGTCGTACAGCTTCATGCAAAGCAGTTTTACCGTATTTGTGACAGCCATCAATTGGGGCGCCCGCTTTTATCAATTCACGTAGATCTTTCTTCGATCCTTTGTACGCAGCTCGCTTAAGACGGCACACAAGCATTTCTGGGCTCACTTCTACTTGTTCTCGCTTCGTTCCCGGATAATTTCCCATGCTTAAGCAGCAGAGATATGGCCAAAATATAAAGACTTCATCCTAACTCAAACGCCATCGTAGGGCGCTCTGTCTAGACTTACGGGCAACGACTTTACTATACGATTCTCTTGGCGTTCCTCCTGTTTTCATGACACTCTGGGGGGGAGGGTACATTTATTTTGTACTTTACCTCAAAAATTGAAAGTTTTTTTCTTTTTCAAACGGCCAAAAACACAAACTCTTCATTTTTCACTTGAATATCTTTGATTTTGTGAAAACCTGGTATCGATTTGCTAAGATATAACGAAATCTTCAGGGAGACAAATTGACTCAAAGTTCCCGTGGGTCCCCTCCCTAAAAGAAGTTTCTGTCTCTTTGTTTCGCTAAAACCCAGCTTCCCGTTGATTCGCTCGTTGAAAATGTTGTTTAACATGGGCACCCGAGGTTATACGATAGGCAAGCAAACAAAAGGTCCTACCAGGATTTATCTAATGCTTGTTGACTTGACGGTCTACCTAAAATATGCTGAAAATGAAAGATGCTATTTTTGATAAGCCGATCTTTGTAGCATGGTGACGCGAGCCATAGCGTTTAAATGGTGCCTAATTGGACGTAATTTTCTATCAGTTCCTACTGAAAACTTTACTCTTGACAATTGACGCTTCAAGCATTCAGCACTTTAATTCTTTTGTATGCATGTCTTCTAGTTTACATTCTCAATGTAAACTTACTTATAAAGAGCAAAATAATTCACTAATTGGAGACCGTTTCGGTACTGAGGGGACCAAAAGCGGGGTATGCGAAGGCCTCTTTTAGATCTAAGAGGTCGATTAGCTATTCTTTCTCCGGCGCCAAGTTATCTGAGCTCTTCAAATACTACAGTTGTCATTTCATCAAATTCAACGAGTTTTATTTCCTCCAGGTTCTTGTATTTCCCTCACGATCTGTACAGGATGTAGGGTGAAGGGTGGCGAGCTTGGCGTTTTGGGAAATGACGCGCGCGCGATAGTTTATCAGCCAAAAAATTGTGTGTTCCTGTTGCAAATTCGTCGTGTAAATATTCCAGTTGTTAAATTAAATGTTATCAAAAACAAGAAGTCTGCAGTTGTTGTTTTCACTGAAAAAAGCCCCTAGTCATTCGATAGCATATCACGGACATTTTCGCACGTTTGCAGATAGCGCAAGGATTAGCTTCTGAGAGAATTACTCGAAAACAATTACAGATTACTGACTCACATCGCTGACTAATTATCCTTAAACCCCTTTTAAATGAAAAACAAAACTTTCATGCCATCATAGGTGGTTTACGTGAGCAATTATGAGTCAAGAGTAATAGTGATCACATGAGTACTAGTGCTGGCGAAACCGTCAGTTTTGCTTACTGGTCGACAACGCCACAGGTCTGGCAGCGGTTAGCCCGTTTCATCGTTCTTAGTTTCATTTTGATATCTCTGCATATGGTTTACACTATCAAATTATCATTAATTGTATATGAAGGATACTGGTGCCTACTTGGCAAAACACTTTTGATATTAAAAATACTCATTTCAGCCATACAAGGTCTATATATAGCAGCGCGCGCTTGTGCGACTTGGCATGCCTTGGTAAATAAATATATGTAAAAATAGAAAACATTAAAAGTATCGATAAAAATGGCAATTTTTGAAATGTGTCGAGAGGTATCAATTCAATATTGATCTATATATAGTGTCTGTACTTAAAATGGAAACCTTTTAAATACACTACGGTGGAAAAGAGTGATACCTACAGATGATTTGGACGAAAAGTCTGGCGATCCTTCGTTGGCAGAATTTTATTTTAACTAAACTATCAGAATAATTTGTATAATTCGGCTCAGTCATAAAACTTATAAGTCACAATAATATTTTTCTATTTAGGGTTATTTTTCGGTCGATAAAGATAACAAATGATTAAATTGTACATGTTTATATATTTCTGTAAAAAAAATAATGTTCTCTGCTGACTTTCTGGCGATACTGCACTGGCGCGGGCCATTCGAACTTATTCGGCCAAGGCCGAAAAACTTATATAAAAGATTATAAGAGTTAGTTAATAGTAGAAAGCGAAATTCTATATAGTTAAAATAATACTGAAAGTCATTGTTTTCAGGCGTTTAAAAATGGCTAAAAAGTACGAGAAGACTGAAATGATGCCCCAATGATGCGCTTACTTGGCTTGCCATTTGATTTTCACATAAACTTGCAGCGCGCTAAACTCAGCAGGACAAATCCAGTTCTTTTTGTTCGATATATGATAGGATAACACGCTATGTAGTTTGAAGTATTTCTTTATTGTATAACGTGTCATCTAGTATCCGTAAGCCTGATATTTACTAGTCAATGTGCTTTAGTTGTGTCTACAGTTGCCCAAAACACCACTGGAAGCTTTTCTTTTCTTCACTTAGATGAATTTCACTGCATGAAACTTTTAAATGGACCAGATTTGGTAAACCTTTTCGTTTTTTATTGTCATCTAGATCAAACCAAAACGTCTTGCCGCAAGAGAATTATGGAATAGCTCACTGATTTGGGAATTTGTTGTTTAGGCCTTATAATTAATTCATACGTTTATTCTTAATGTATATGTGGGAAAAAATCCCGCAAGACTTTTAGTAGCTTTCTTTTTCGTCTTTACATCATTTTACAGAAAATAATTAAAAAAACTTTTATTGAATATTTAAACGTAGATAAGAAAAAAAAATTGTTTGTCTATTGTGAATTTTACAAAATTAATTATGCTTAGCACTGATAAAGGCAAAATTGATGCCACAAAACTGAGCCTTTTAATGGATCCCATTTTTTTTTCATTTATCAGGACCATTGAAAACCAAGAATCATAGAAAATCACTACTAAATAAAATTATGTTTATTAATGATACATTTGCGATTTATTACTAGTACGATATAGTTAAAAAAGAACTTTTCAGTCATAGCGTTTACATTACACCTGTGATGTAACACAGGGAGCCCAAACGCACAGCTGCAATGCCGGCTCACTTCAAATCAATTTTAGTTTTGCTCTTTGTAGCGTCAACAGTTCTGAAAAGCTATTAAAGACGATGGTATAATTTTAAGTTCCGAAAGGCTCATTAATTAAAATGTGGTTTTGGGGTACATAGATGTTGAAGCCCCTTGTGCCGTAATTAGTCTTGTATCTTTTGTATATCGCTGGTGACATCTAGGTGCGGTAAAACTTCTTCTTAATAATGAACATCATCTTCTTGGCCCCGTTTGCCAAATTTGATCAAAATTACTGAAACTGGCACGATGACTCACAATAAGTCGGCAGACATCTTGGGAACTTGAACTTTGGCGCCAAATTTGTGGAAGTATTATAGAAGCGAAAGAGACCGTCGTTGTATAGTGGCACAACCTAGGGTATTGTTTCCAATGGCTGATCGTCCCTTTCCGTATGTTTAATGAGTTTTCTTTTCAAGTACTCCTTCACCCAGCATGAAGTTGTTTGAAGAGTATCCAAAGATTGCCGACGACTGTCTCTTTCACTCTCATTTCATCCGGAAACGGCTGCGCTTTCAAAATAAAAATGAAAGGCTTTAGCACCGAACCTTATCCATTCAAGCACTTCTGGCTCAAAACTACCGACCCTTACACGTAACAAAAGCAAACCTTTTTGCTGAAAATATATTGCCTTTTCCAATAGTTTAAATTAAAATCTGTGAATAAGTGAAATATAACATCAGAAAGTGTGGCACCAAGTCCTCAATTAAACGGCTGACAAATTATTTTTTCATTACTGAGTTGTAAGCGCAACACCTCTTTCAATCTTTTGAGAATCTTATTACTTTCAATGGAGAGTAAGTTTTCAAACTCAATTCAGTGTTAAAAACTATAAATCAAAATGAATTGAAAATTGAAAAGAGAATGGCGAATACATTACGTTTCATGATAGAAATGGCCGGATCAGTGAGCAATTAGTAGGAGATCTTCACCAAATAGGAAATGATGGCGACGAAAATGGCGGGCGTAAAGATCCACGGCTTTGAATTCTCAAGAGGATCATTCCGTTTTCGATTGAAATTTATGACAGTGTTTTCCTAGAGCAGTTAAAACTAACATATGATAAAAAAAATAAACGGTAACGACGCTGGTATAGTGGTATTTACAAAAATTAGTTGTGAAATAGCATTCAAAATGACTTTCATCTGTATATGTTTCTGCGCAAATAGTATTTTTTTTGACTTTTTTTTATTTCTAACGATTAGAAAGTTGCGACGTTTTCGATGTTGAGAAGAACTACACAAAAAACAAGATGAGCTATAGAGACATCATAATACTAGCAAGTACTGACAAAACTGGTGAAATCAGTATTATTCAAAATAAATTTCATATGTATGTATTTGCGCAAAATGAAAACCTTTTTATGATATAAAAACTTTTTATGATTGTTTTTCGTTTTTTCCCTTATAGCAACAGCAACCAAAACAGCAACAACAGCAACAACAACAACAGCATCAACAACAACGACGACGATGGCGACAATTAACCACCACCAACAACAACGTCAACAACAACAACAACAACTTTTGTTCGTCAGATTTAATACTGAAAAAGGACGTTTTAAATTTCGCAAATTTGTGTAAAATTATTCGGTGTAATCTTTATAATGTAGGCTATTTTTAGTTTTCAAGGTAGTTAAAACTAGAAGCTATTCTGAAAATGGACAATTTTCAACTCTTCAGTGATCTACCTAGATCTCCGGATACTTTCTTTGCGCACATTGACCAAATACAACTACTTTTTGTACTGGATTAATTTTTCCCATTTTTGAGACAAGAAGACTGGGATATTTCTAGTTTAATGACGCCTTGCATTAACCACTTTCTAGTTTTAAAATACCTCAGCAAAATAACGCAATTACAACATTTTCATTGTGAAAGAGCGGCTTTATGTGGGGTGGGGCAACATGTAGTCCAGCGAGCCAAAAACTAGATGTTACCAATTGCATTTTAGTAAAATTAAAACCATTATAAACGTTAAAGTTAAAACGTATGTTACTGTGCCGTATGTGTCCAAACCCAAAAGAAGGCAGATATGCAAAACTAAATCCATACAAAAATCTAACACAATTTAGGATGGGGTCCCTGTGCTTTTCATTTCCGAGAGAACCTGGGTATTTATATGTTGTTGTTCGCCGTCAATGGCGTCGTTCTATTAGTACATTTCTCCCTTATTTTTTTACCTTTCTCAGATGTTGGGGGTCGAGACTGATAATAATATCCAGGTAAAAAGATTAGAATAATCAGTGTAATAGTTTGTGATCCGAAAAACAGAAGATTTGAGCGAGTTTATTTAATAATGTTGCTTCATTGATCCACTGTGACAAACAAATAAGCTGATCAACATTTGCGCCCTTTGAAAGTTTTAAACACATTTTGATTGCTTACTCCTATTAATTGTTTTAAATAATCATAAAATATTAAATAGCAAACTGTTCATAAATGCAACGCAAACTCCAAAAGCTTCAAACTTGTGACATGTCCATGTTGTCAATTTCAAACTTAGCCTAATAATATAGCGAGAAATCGCAAAAACCTCTCTTATACTTGAAGAGCTTTCGATGTCAACTGGTCTTTTATAAACTGATTTGAATTGATTCATGCGGATTTTTTTGTCAATCAACAAAAGTGCGAAAATAACTTAGAGGCTTTGAAAATGATATATAGAATGGCATTTTTAGTAGTAATTTAATTGACCAACAATCATGTTTTCTGTCACCTGGTAATTTAAGCTTGCATTGCCTTTTATTCTTTGTATTGCTTGAAAATCGGCAGCCAACTTCTGTTCTTGACCAACTAACTTCTTTTTCATGCTAAACCTAATGAGGCTTGGTTTTAAATTGGTCAGTAAAAAAAACCTGGTGCCATAGCAGTGTAGAACACATCAAACAAACTCAACTCATGATCACATTTAATTTATGCCCAAGTTGGGACTTGAACCTCACAGCGGTGAGAGGTGCTCTGTAAACCACTACGCCACCCACTGGTCTATATTAGAGATAAAAAATAGTAGAGATGAAATAAAAGAGAAATAAAAGTGGAGGGAAGATGGTGTATGAGAAGGAAAAGGAGAGGATGAAGGGAATTTGGAAGGAGGATGGACAATGCAAGAGAAATGAAAATAAAAAGTGAAGAGAAGAAATAGGTTCAAATGATAAGAATACTGAATACAATATTGGTCAACATATAAAGACGACAAAGGCCACGTAAATAAATAGAGTAAATATATGAATATTTTGGTAGAATTAATCAAGTGTGTTGCATTGATAAAACATAAAGAAATGAATGGTTTTCATGCATAAAAGTTTCTGAATATGATCCATGGCAGCATGACAAAAATAAATTATACATTATAATGTGTGCATTGTAAAATGCTTTGTGTATGTTTAGTGAGAAAGTGAATTCAAAACAAGACCAAATCAGCAAAGCTGTAAAAATATATTGTGTCAAATAAATACTATTGTTATTATTATAATTCTTATTATGGTTATTTTGTTTCCAGGATGTCATTAATTTAGCCTGTAAGAAAGCACTAAAAAGAAAAAGGCCAAGCTCTGGAAAATGGTTGGTGTTATAATCATTATGTTGTTGAAATAATGATGATCATATAAATTTGAGAGAAATTTTAGAGACCTCAAATATATAGATCTACATGCCCATTCAATAATAATTCATTGATCAGACTAATGATTTAGTATATACTAATGATAGGTAATAAAATGAAATTTGTAACATTGTAAAACATGTTAGCTTAATTAACATTACTGACATTTCAAACTTTAGTGCTTCGATGGAGGGCTAAAGCTCTAAATATCAGTAAACAAAGGGCTAAAGCTCGAAACATTAGTAAAGTTAAGTTAACATTTTTTACGTTGTTACAAATTTCATTCTATTAGCTATAATTTATATCAAACACTGACATTACCTATACTAGTTTAATCACCATTTACATAAAATTAATAATGTGACAATTATTTTAATTCATTATTTGATAACATATTGCGGACACCTTGATGATATTTGTTTTGGAAATATTTTGTTTTTACAAGTGTATGGTATTGTATATCCCATTTTTGTATATAATTTATATTAAATATTTGTTCTTATGCTCCTACAAGATAGTAGAAAGTGTGTGTTTTCTTTGTTAATTATCAATAAAAAAAAACAACACAAAAAAACATGAAAATATATTATACAAAAAAAAAGTAGAAAGTCAGTAAATCTATCAAGAATATTCACTGAAAAATGATCGCATGACCAGGATGAGTTAATGATTGTTAATCTCCACACAGTCTCCCTTGCACCCTTAAGATTAGCTTCACCAATACAGCCATACATCTGTCTCCTTATGATTATTTTGATGATTATTTTAAAGGCAATCACTTGACAACAGACTTCTCGACTGCTACATTGAATCCTACGAAGGAGCACCACGGGATAAGGTATAAATTTTCAAAGAGAAATTGTTTTACAAGCTGGTATATATAGCTCACAAAAAGTAATGAAAATGCACATGTGATAGTATGGACTTTCAATTGGGATTAAATAATGAAAATTCACTTTTAAATCTTAATTATTATGTAGTGGACAAAATAATGTTCATTTTTTTTTTTTTTTTAACAGCTTTATTGGCAATCTACATTTAAGACTAATTACAAAATAAGTTAATGTGAACTGAAAAA
>JAUPMH010127474.1:1514-24939 GCA_032270665.1 Metridium farcimen
TGCACACCATTTGGCTCGATGCTGTGTAACTGTTTTTTCAATATATTTAAGCGGGAAATCGAACAGTTTGATAACAATTCGTAACACTTAAGTTGAGCGTCTATAAACTATCTTGTGGCGCGTTTTCACAACAGATTCCCGCCATTGCACACCATTTGGCTCGATGCTGTGTAACTGTTTTTTCAATATATTTAAGCGGGAAATCGAACAGTTTGATAACAACTCGTAACACTTAAGTCAACATGCGTCTTTAAACTATCTTATGGCGCGTTTGCACAAGAGATTCCCGCCTTTTCACACCATTCTACCGGAATTTCCCAAAGAGAACTTTCAACTGTTCAGTAAGCAATTATGTCAATATTTACATTAGAAATTTCACATGTAAAAAAAAGCAGTGACTATTTACCCGTGTCTACTCGTGTAGTGTTTTAGTCAGTCAAGATACTCTCGACAGGCTAGTCGCGATTTATCTACCTTTTCCAGACATTTAAAAAAAATTTGCTTGGCCTTCACGACTTTTTTTTACCCCTTTGTTACACTTTAGTAATCGTTTTTGACAATATAGAACGGATAAAAAGATTATTGTCATTTTTCTATTCTTAAACGCTTTAAGTCAAACCTTAGAAAATCCCTTCACTTTCTTATAATCATGTTTAAATGCCATTCAATGAAGATTAAAGCTTGTTTATAAAGGACTATCTTAACGGTTCTTAAAACTAGAATTGCTGGTTGTTTTTAGGTTCTTAACGTTCTTTTGTTAGTTCAAGTCTTTAACTCCCTCGAATTGTCAGCAGGTTTCGCTATTCACTTATTCTGGGTACCAGAAGTGTTTTTTCTACTTGCTTTAGCGTTTGTAAATCTGACGGTTTGTGAAATTACAAATGGCAAATACAAACGTTGGATACGGACTAAACCAAGAAACAAATCTGCTGTCCAGAGTATTTTAAAAGTGGATTTCTGGGTTCAAATCTAAGATTGTTTGGTTTCTTTATTTATCTTTTGGTTTTCTGTGTTTGTATAGATTACTTTTCTATTCTTATTTTTGTGTGTGTAAAATTCTATGTTAGGGCTCCTAATGATAACAGTAGATATCTCTTATGTAATACAATTGAAAGGACCTACACTCTTTAAATAAAGGTGTCTATTATATGTTGCTGGTGGGTTAGCAACTGTTATGGTACCATAAATCAATTCTTGAGAAGTTTAACACCATTCCACTACTTACTTAAACATTAATAAGTTGTATAGCTTAAAGAATCTCTTCTCTCTTTTACTCCGACGAAGGGCTAAAGCTCGAAAGTCAGTAAAATTAAGTCAACATTTTTTTACGGTGTTACAAATGTCATTCTATTACCTATCGTTTATATCAAACACCGACGCAGCCTATACTAGTTTACTCGCTAGTTTCCATTTAAGTAAGTTAAGTCAACATTTTTTTTTACTGTGTTATTTACTGTGTTCATTATATTACCTATCGTTTATATCAAACACCGACGCGGCCTGTACTAGTTTGCTCGCTAGTTTCCATTTAAAGAATATTTCCTTTTTAAGAATAAATTAGTTTCAAATTAAAGGAGAGGAATTTGTTTAATCTTACTGACACTCCAATGAAGGATTTATGTCCGAAAAGTCAGAAAGTTTAAGCTTGAACCTTTTTATATGGTGTTTAAGTTACTCTTGTTACACAAATTAACAATTTACAACCGAAATGTCAATGAATTCAAAGCCTTTTATATATGACCCCGCTTAAACTGTCTTTTTTTCTTACGAGTATTATTTTATTTTAGAAGGATTTCTAATTCTCAACTTTAAACCAAAATCAAGTTTCTCAAAATTCATTCAATTTAAAATACAGATTGACGCGAGACGTTTCGAAGCTTCTCGAAATCGTTATTAATCAGGATTCATGCTATCTTTTGAAAATTAAAAAAGCATGAAATTTACAAAGAGCTTGTAAAACAAATTTTCAATTTGAAAATAACGTTCAAATAAAAAAAGGTTCGGAATACTAGAAAGGCATGCAATTTACAAAGAGATTGTAAAACAAATTTTCAATTGGAAAAAAACGTTCAAATTAAAAAAAAAAGTTCAGAGTACTAGTTTCCGTCTTCAAAGAAAAGCCTATATCAGTTTCAAAACAGACCCCTATCTCAATAAAGCAAGGCAGTAATGAGAATTCTTAAAGAAAAGCCTAAGCAACGGGCTTTCATTAAACACATCTCCTTCTTTTCTTCTACGGTTCGCGCAGCGATCGATCAAAAGATGATTTTTCTTTTATTCTTTTATTGGAAATTCGCTATGGCACACTAGGTGGGACCCAGTTGAATGCGAAAACAGGATAAGTAGGCAACACTAGGAAATGAAGAATAGTATAGTATTGAACAAATTAAATTGAATTCTGCTAGAGCGATCGCTATAGCTATAACTATTGTATAATACATACTAGTCAAAAGTGCATCGACTACGTTAAATTTACAAATTTAATATGAATTCAAACCCCTGCGTACATAAACACAAAACAACTATTGCACAATAGGTTATTTATCCAGAGACCTGCGTGTAGTATGTAGAGCCAAAACTGCTCTAGATAGCTCAAAATCGAATTCAATGACAGCTAGTGTAAATATCAATTTACTTCAGCTATCAGTATTTTGAAGAAGAATTCCGTTTGAAAACGCATACAATCAACATTCTTGTAAACTGTCTGCAATAGTGTTCGCTAACTTCACGTTTATGTAAAACAAGACGGTGAAATATTAAAAACAATAAATAGATATATGAGTATATAGCAACAAAACATTATTTTATGTTCAGGCCAGATTTAAATTAAAACACTAAGGACACTCAAACCGAGTGAACACTCGGCAATAATTTTCTGAGCATTCTGCTACAACAAAACCTCGTTTCTAAGTAAGTGCGCTTTATCTGGCAGCTAATATATAAACAAACTAGTGCGGTCTGCGTCGATGTTTCTAAGAAAACAATTGTAGTAAAAATGTACTCGTTGCAGCGATTTGTGACATCTTCTTGTCAAAAATTGCAACGATAAAGACCCTGCCAGCAGGGAAGTGCACTGTATCTTGCAGCTAAACTAGTGTTGGCTGCGTCGATGTTTCTAAGCAAACAATTGTAGTAAAAATGTACTCGTTGTGATACGTGACATCTTTTTGTCAGAAATCTCAACGTGAGAGACTCTGTTATTGCAGGGAAGTACCCTTTATCTTGCAAACAAATTATATCTAAAACTCAAACCCTTCAATGATATTATGTCTTCAGCTTACAATAGGCAAGTAATTCATGTAAATTTTTAATCAAGTGTCTTATTCCAAGTTTTCTAAGCGTTTTTAAAGCATGGCAATGAAAAGCGCAAATCTTGTACACGGCGTATGATGTACATGACGAAGATGTCATATTTTTGTTCATTCGGGGTTTTTTTTCATTGCTATCTTAGTCATTTAAAGATTTAAAGACGCTAATGGATACTAAATGCGCTATATATAAGAACTAGCCATTACTAGTGATATCATTATATATCTTAACTTCTAGTTTTATTATTTATCATTAAGTGATGGAGTAAAATTTATATTTTTGCAAAATTTCAGTAGATATGATCTAATGCACTAAATTGAGCGAAACAACAACACTTTACAACCTTAGCTCATTGGACTGAGTGGTCTTTAAAGTTAAGTTTAGCTTTAAGCTATGTATAGCTTTTAACAATGAAGTTATTCATTGCTTAACGAATAGTCTTTTATAATAAGAATAACGGGATTTATTAAACTAAAGCAATAAAAGCTAAAAGCCGATAGAAAGGATTCTTTGTACAAAGGCACTAAACTAACAATGATTCAAAACATATATTTACAGATAATGCTATGCTATTTTACTATGAATGAGAAATGGCGTCCGAAGTGTTAGTCACGTCCTAATGCTCTATCTTTATTCAAAGATAGGTAATATCACGAAATTTGTAACACCGTAAAAAATGTTGATTTAACTTTACTGACGTTTTGAGCTTTAGCCCTTCGTCGGAGCTTTAGCCATTTTTTACTCCGACGATGGGCTAGATCTCGAAACGACAGTAAAGTTAAGTTAACATTTTTTACGGTGTTATAAATTGCATTCTATTACCTATCGTTTATATCAAACACCGACGCAGCCTATACTAGTTTACTCGCTAGTTTCTATTTCTATTTTTTATGGTGTTATAAATTGCATTCTATTACCTATCGTTTATATCAAACACCGACGCAGACTATACTAGTTTATTCGGGAGTTTTCATCTGTATTCAAAGAGATGGCCATCCTATAGTATAAAAACGACCAACAGAATATAATTGTCAAGTAAACTTCGTCAATGAAAACTTAGCGTACGCCTTATAAAATGAAATTGCGCGCCACGATGGAAAATTCAGATAGTATTACGAGCAATGGAATTATCAAGGAAAATTGGTGGTTTCTTCGTGAAGCTGTCACGAAATTATTAAACTTGTCAAACGTATATGAAATAAAATAAAAAAAAACCAAGAGATAAAAAAAAATATAAAGTTCAACTTGGTAGCGTCTTGAAGTTGTCACGAAATTAAGAACTTGTCAAACTTATATTAAATATAAAACAAGAGATAGGGAAGGAAATATAAAAATTCTGATCGTATTACGAAGAAAGGAAAAATTGGTGGCGTCTTCGTGAAATTGTCGCGAAATTATAAACTAGTCAAACTTGCTCGTGCAGATGTGTCTTGATCTCCCGTAAAACAATAAAGGTACCTGCCGATTGACTATTAAACTTAGTTTTATTTTGCACTCTTTGAGAGAAGTCAACAGTTCTAAACAATAGCAAAAAACTATGGAATTCGCTTATCAGTCAATGTTTGTCCCGCTTTTGTCCCTGTAGACAATGCCGCTTAACACCTTTTAATACCAGTGAAAAGGCAATCAAAAACATTGGAAACATTGTTCGAAACCATTTAAAGAAGGTTATATTAAACAAGGGGATAGTACTTAATGATTATACATATGCCGTATATATATGAATTAAAATATTGTATATATAGAATGTATAATATTGAATATGAAAATGGAAATCGAATAAAACATTAAGGCGTCGAAACCATTAAAGGTCCTATTCAATAGATAACAACAGATAAGACTCAAATACACAAGTATACATATTGAATATAAAAACTTGACGCGTTTAATCGATTGTTCGGAGCCATTTAAACAAAAATAATCAGTTATGTATTTGACTAAAAGAGATATGTGCAGGGGCGGATCCAGAAATTTGACAAGGGGGGTGAACTTTGATATCCTTTTGGCGGACAACGGCAGACAAAAGAGCGCAAAGATCGTAATGTGCCCGCTTTTCTTTGCTAAAACGGCACTTTACTGCAAAAGAGGGGGGTGAAAAGTCACCCAGTTCACCCCCCCTCCGTCCGCCCCTGATGTGGTATATAACGATATGAATTAAAAATACCATGAAATACATGACAGACTATGGAGTAAAAATGTTCAATGCAATCTCAATGTTCAATCTTAGGAGCGTTCAACCCCAATACAAACAATGTTCAGAAAAATTTGAGAGGGTTATTATGAGAAGCAGGATATAATGAATGCTAAATCATATTATGGATAACATTTCTAGAATCAAGATATGAAAATCAGTGGCGAAATGAAGTCCCTCTTGAATTTGTAGCACTTGTTTAAAAGATTCCAATCTTGATAAGATTCGATATTATTATCTAGTTACTTAATGACACTGAAGAAGGCAAATATTGACTGACATTGCAGAACTAAAATATATCAAAATTATCCAAATAGTTATTACAAAATTCACAAATATAGGATCAGAATTCCTAGAATAAGTTACTTAATGACACTGAAAAAGGCAAATATTGACTAAAATGACGGAACTAAAATAGTTCAAAATTATCGAAATATTCAGTAAAAATTCACAAATATAGGCTCAGAATTATTACTGAGGAAAAAAAAAGTTCAATATTGACTGAAATTATATACAAAACCAAAATATATCAAAATTATTGAAATAGTTAGTACAAATTCACAAAAAAGGCTCATAATTCTTAGAAAATGTTACTGCTATTCAATATTTCTTGTTTCAAATGTCTGTTTCCATAAGTATGTATGGTTTAGATATAGAAATAAACTTCTGTTTTGCATGAAAAATATAAATTCTTTATATGGAGGTTAGAAAGGTTTAGTTTTATTTCATTGATATCTATAGTTTAAAAAAATGGAAACTAGCGAGTTAACTAGTATAGGCTGCGTCGGTGTTTGATATAAACGATAGGTAATGGAATGAAATTTGTAACACCGTAAAAAATAGAAATATAAACTAGCGAGTAAACTAGTATAGGCTGCGTCGGCGTTTTAGATTCTTAGATGTTTTAGGCATGTTATAGTTTTAGAAATCTATTCCAGCGTCTATTTTTCTCCAAATGCACGATACTTAATTACAAGTCAGTATTATTCTTGTTTAAATAAAGAAACTATTAAACCGAAACTGAAAAAAATCGGAAAATTATAGCCCTTTATTGGTTCCAGAAATCTGAGATGACAGAGGCGTCGATTGAATTGAATCAATTCCATTGAAGAAACCTAATTTTTATTCAATTTTCTTCTTCATAGAATAAAATTTGGTTTCTGTGTTGATTAAATCCTTTCTTAGCGTCTCTCGTGGACAGCTGAGCATCGCCTTTTATAACCAAAAACCAATTTTTTTTTCTTTTGAAGAACCTTTGAAGTCAAATTTTCAGAATCAAAAATTTAATTTCTTAGTTCAGTAAAATAAACTAACTTGGATCCGATGATAGTGTACAACTCAAACAGCGCAACACAGCCCCCCTTAACCAATTGTTATTTTCTATTGAAGATTTAAAAAAAACCTATTCAACTTCTTGGTCATATATATAATAAACTGGCTTGAAACCAACTCAAACAGCTGAACACAACCCCCTATAAACAAACGTATAAGAAGAGCCTTTGAAGTCTACAATTTCAAGATCATTTTCATATTCAATTTAAAGATTATACATATGATAAAATGGCTTGAATCCAACTCAAACATGTCTCCTATAAACAAAGTCTATTGAAGAGCCTTTAAAGTTCAAAATTTCAATTTCAATTAGTTTATATAATAGGTAGGCAAGTTTGGATCCGAACTTAGCTCCTATCTCATACAACTCAACATAACCACCTATAGATAAGAAAACGTCTCCTGAAGAACCTTTGAAGTTCAAAATTTCAAGATCATATTCAATCTCTTAGTTCAGTAAAATAAACTTCCAGTTTGTTTTTCTGAACTAGAACGGCTTGAATCCGACAACAGTGCAACTCAAACAGGTGTTACATAACCAAAAACCATTTTTTTTCTATGGAAGAACATTTGAAGTTAAAAATTTCATAATCAATGTCTATGTTATATAATCGACTGGTTTAGATCCGAACCTAGCTTCTAATACAGGCAGCTGAAATATACGCACACCTTCACTCATGCAGGTGACGTATATTACGTCTTACTAAATATACTGTAATAACGCGATCCCTTAACGAAAACTATCAGACTGTTTGCGCCTCCGGGCAGGAAGCCTGGTAACCAACTGCGACTATGGGATTCCCTAGTCACAATATACTTTCACAGCGTTAAAATAGATGAAAATACCTCAGTTATAGAGTACTGGTTATTTTGAAAACTAAACATTTAGTCGAAATGGTGTTTTTTTTCGAAATTTGTATTTTTTTTTTCGAAATTTGTATTTTTTTTTTAAATAGATGAAAATGCCTCAGTTATATAGAGTTATGTTTATTTTTGAAAACTAAACATTTAGTCGAAATGGTTTTTTTTCCGAAATTTGTATTTTTATCGAAATTTGTATTTTTTCTTTGTACAATAGTGAATGATTTCTATATATTCTATGTCACCATATAATCACGTGCGTATACTTGATATACAATGTAGGTCCTTATATCACTATTATATCTATATCTACTATTATATATATATATATATCCACTGATGATGGCGGTTAACGCTGTTTGGAATAAAAACACTTGTATTATCTCTACGAATTGTATTTTTTAGTAATTTATTATTGAATATTATATCATTAAACACTGATGCATTTACTGTTTCTATTTGCTATACATACTCATCTATTACTACATAAAATATACCATCAATGTACTATAGCTGAAAAAGCCTGATTTATAGAATACTGTTTTTTTTGTTTTTTTTTAACTAAAAAAATAGTCGAAAATTAGTCGAAAAATACTATTTATTTAATTTTTAAATATTATTATTATTATAAACTGATCCATACTGTTTTTATTTGCTATGTATACTGATCTATTACTGCTGCGTCGATGTTTGATATAAACGAAAGGTAATATAATGAAATTTGTAACACCGTAAAAAATATTGACTTATAACTTTACTGACTCATCTTGTAGGAGGGAATAAACCTAAGTATTTAGTCTTTTTACACACCTTTTTTATTTATTTATTTTTTAGGAATACTAGTTTCGTCTTAGTGACCTTATCAATTCCTTATGTTTACCAACTTTACTGACGTTTCGAGCTTTAGTCCTTCGTCGTTGTAAAAAAATACTAAATCGGTCACGTGACGGATATGCTCCACGTATAAGGATATGCTCCACAAATATTAGTTATTCCTTTGATAACAGTTATATATATATAATGTTTTTGTATATACCATATATATTGATGAATATACTATATATGGTATATTTACTATATCTATATCTGTGTTTTTTGTCAGTGTGTGAAATTCAAAACGGTTTGTTTTAGCATAGTGTAAATCGTAATATACGGTACATTTACTATATTTGATATTTTATGGTATATTTACTATATCTATTTCTGTATGTTTTCTTTCTGTGTGTGAAATTCAAAACGGTTTGTTTTAGTATTGTGTAAATCGTCTCTTAGCGTACTTAAACACAGTTTGATGAAACTGTTAATGAACCATTGATCATTTAAGACACACCTACAAACAAGTGGATATGATAAGTATTTGAGTGAAACACGACACCTTCTTGCGAGAAATGATAATCTTTGTGTTTTATTTGATTGAGGAATTTTCAGGCCTTTTTCGCAAACATTTATGTAAATGATCAATGCATGGCACACCTTATCTCGTATACATTACACGTTTATCAACTACACTGCATGCAATCCGATAATCAGAAATTGTTTTGAGGTTAAAATTATCTGTACATGATTTGGCGAGTTTTTTAAGTTTTTGACAAGAGCACTTTTCGGCTCAGTTAGATCAGAAGAAGATTCATTGGTCATTAGAGCGACACTCTCTAGATTATATTTAACTTACTATTTCTCTTTTTCACTCTTTCTTTCATTCATTTATGCATTCATTCTTTTATTCATTCATGATTTATTACTTTCATCCATTCTTTCTTTCATTCATTTATTTTTTCTTTCATTTCTTTATGCATTCGTTCTTTTTTTTCTTTCTTTCATTCATCCACTCATCTATTCATTATTTATTTGCTTACTTACTTATTTCATTTATTTGTTCATTCATTTTTTCTTTTTATTTTATACAAACTGTGGGTACGAAATTCACGATCTTTTACACTAACTGTTTGCTTGAATATACTCATTTTGGCAAACTAGCCATTATTCATTGGTTATTTTAAGGTCAGCATAAAGTATTTCGAACTAACTCCATGGAACCGGATGGTAACTAAGAAATATGGCTCAAAATGAATCATTTTGACATTTCTATTGACATTGTATATGCTCTATATGTTTATTGAGGGCTACCATGATTCATTGGCCATTTATAGTATATCATCTAACGTATCAACAGATGCTGAGAAGGGTCAAACTCAAACCCTTTTATAAAAGAAAAACAATGTGTACCTTTATAAGTCTCTTTTAAATTCTTTGAAATGATAACATTTTCTTCGATTCAGTGATACATTATCCATTTCGATTACATTTTCTAAATTAAAGACCCAAATTAAACAAGATGCTTCAATGAAAATCGAAATTTTGTCAGTAAATAAAATGAGAATTGCAGTGAAAATTGTCCCATTTTTTTTATATTTTCACGAGTTGTTTTCGCAAACTGTATGTAAACAGATGTGATTGTTCACAAAAGAGAAAAAAAGTAATTTTTCATACATCCAATGTAACAAAAAAAACTATTTGTTTTACTTTTAACTTTCATTTCCCTCTAGCTCGTAAAAGTTGGCCAATTTAAAGTACATTTTCTAAAAAGCACCAACCTTTATGCACCATATGCTTGACGTTTCGATGAAATTTGAAAGCACAGTTAATATAAAAAATAAAATTTACAACAAGAAAGTTGCACTGTTTTTGCACTTCTTTCTTGAGTTGTTTTTGGGGAAAATTCCCTTGAAAGGCATAGCTATTTAAAGTTCATTTTCTAAAGATCACATCGCTTGTTATTAGCTATGTGTTGAGCACCAGATGCTTGTGTTTTAGATGAAATACGAAAGCATAAATAATATAAAAAAATAAAATTTATAACAAGAAAGTTTTGCACTCTTTCTTGAGTTGTTTTTGGTGAAAATTGCCATGAAACATAGCCATTTAAAGTTGATTTTCTAAAGATCACATCACTTGTTATTAGCTATGTGTTGGCCACCAGATGCTGGTCTTTGGATGAAATACGAAACGTTTTGTTTTGCAATGTGTAAATCGTTGACATTTGCAATAATATACTACAAAAGATGACCCAACTCTAAAGTGTTTTGACGAAATGTTTCGCCTCGGGTATTTCACAACAATAAACATTATGCAGTGAAGTTCATTATGATTCCAGACTCGAAACATCTAATTTCTTCACTATAACGGAAACTGAAGACTTTCAAAAGCCATCACACTATATCGCTGTGGATATTTTCATAAGAAAAGAGGTACTCAAAGACCATAACAATGAGACATAGCTGTGAACACACAGAGTAAAGTAATAGCCTTCAGTTTGGAATTGAACTCGACGTCTCACAGAGAGTGGCAAACAAGATTGATAAAAGCGGTTCCCTCCCCATGACTCGATCGATGAATACTAGCAGAATAAAGAGTAGAAAATCAATTAAAAACACAAATTAAATGCGGATAATTGCTAAGATAAAACACTAAGATTTTCTCGATGGTGGACTGAAAGCATAAGCCCCTTTCATGGTTGAATTATTGGTGTAAATAACTAACAAGAGGTAGAATGTCCCGTTGTTAGCTTTGCACGGTGACAATAGCGAACCATGCATGATATCACCAACCCTGTAGATTCGAGGTAGGCTTAAAAGTGAACCCTTCAAACACTTGAGCACGCAAACCCATTGAATAATTCGACATTTTCTTTGATTTCTTAAAACGTTTTTCAGGGATTTTCAGTGAAAATTTGTGACATTTTTGTACAAGGTGGCCTGAATGAGCTACAAGCTGGCACTAAATTATGCTAATACTTAGGTTTTAGAACACATTTCTAGAAAAGACTAGAACATGCAAATTTAGCAAAGAATTCATACATTTTTGACTTTTTCAGTAAAAGCGGGATTTCTTTTCATTCTCTTATTAGTTTGTGCTGTTTCATATATTATACAATGTTTAGAGTGATGGGGGTGGTTTCATAGCTTTGTTTAATCAATACCCATAGGTTAAATTGTAATCTCTTTAAACTTAGGAACACGCAAACCCAAACAAATAAATCACTTTTTTTTCTCATTTTCTTCACCAAATTCAAAAGTTTTCCGGTAATTATTTGTAGATTTTCAAAGTCCACACTTTAACTTCTTACATGCATACACTGCTGTAAATATCACATATACTGACTTCTTGGGTTTCAAATATGTGATCTAAACTTGAACACTGAAAGATTCCTATCCTAGACCACAAAAGCTTATCGTGAAGGGTTTTGAAATACTACAATGATTTGTATATCCTAGAGGTGTCTATTGTATTTACACTTTTAGCGTCCTAGACACACCAATGTTTTAATAAAAGTCCTAGAGACTGGTTGTTACAAGCGAGCTCAACTTAGTGTCTATGACTACTGATAAAATTATGAAAATTTTAGCAGATGCTGTTTTGCTGTGCTCCGTAGTCAGATTTAGAGTTTTTGAGGTGAATTTTCCGAAATAATCTATAAATAAATTCAACTTTAAGGATAAATAGAAGTCAATATATTTTGATTCTTTGTTGTTGTTGTTTACTTATTAACTACATCCAAAAGTCAAATTCCAGGGTTTTAAAATGAGCCCCTGAAATGCATTCAAATGAATGGAGTTGTTATTTTCTCTCGTCGTAGTAAACTCATTCTCTATCCTCAAGAGTCACATTCCAAGATTTTAAAATGACCGGCCCTAGAAACGTTTATCAATAAACTCAAACCTTTGAGAGTTCCATGTCGATAAGCCATTTTCTATCTAGTTGTTATGGTCTATTTTTCATCATTCCGGTAGACACCTTGACTATCTTTAAGACTAGCCCTAGAAAATTCATCAAATACTTAAAGACCTATATAACTGAGGAATGAGTATCTATCTTATTCTCTTCACGCAGGATGCGCGCTCGAAAATTCCATTTTTTTGTGTGTGACTTAGATCCGGCAGAGTTTTAAACAACCCTGTCGCCTCACATCTCTGGATGGATATAGACTATAAAACTCATGAATTAAATACTTAGAACTATATAACTGAGGAATAAATCTCTAGCTTATTCTCTTCACATAGGACGCGCGCGCTCGAAAATTCCATTTTTTGTGTGACTTAGATCCGGCGGAGCATTAAACATCCCTGTCGTCTCACATCTATGGATGTATAGCCACTCTCGTGACGCAACTTCGTAGAGTTTATCGGGGACCAAAGGGTGATGAGTTGACATTTTTTTCTATGAGGTTATTATCTTCACACTCAATTCACACATATCTGGTGATAAACGATTCGACACGCTTATAGTATGATAAGATCTGACACAAGGTCAATAGCTTTATTCACTGTGAGAAGTGTTTGAAAACCACGATTAGTTGCCACTTATAAGGAAGCGCTTTCACTCAGCTCGAATTGTCTAACCCTAGTCTTGCTGTCTTTCGCAAGAGAAGGCTTCAAGACCTCACCATGCATGCTGAACCTAAACATTAGCGTATCCCGTCGGTACTCTTTCAAAGGTATTGTTTTCTAGTGCCCACACTATTTCTAAAGAGAGTACCTCTTGGAGAGGCGCAATTTGTTCGACTGGATCTATAGGAAAAAGCTTAAATCATTCACTCTACGTCCTGACAGATTGGTCATTGTTCAACTGGATTTTTTGTATCAAGGGTGCTATTTTAGTTTTTTCGTTTGAAGCCCAAAGCGACAATTGCTTTAAGCTGTTTATCGTCTCCAACTGAGTCTTTCAAACTGAGCACAGCCTCAACTGTCCATCACTACAAATCACCTGCAAAGAGATTGTAGTAGAAACGGTCTTCAAATATTATCTCTTATCAGAGCAAAAAAGACTGTTGATTCCCATGATCTAATCTAAGAGACTTTATTAAGGGAAATTGGAGAGGGGAATATTTTAGATTTGAACGTTAAGTTGTTTGGTGGTAAAGAAAGTAAGGTCGGACCGAGACACAGTATATAGCGTGTATTCCCGGCCGATCAAACAATTAAAAACATCACCATTGCACAGCGGGCCATAGCTAATCATAATGCCCCAGCCGATCAGCTTACTGAGCATGCGTGAACCGATTGTAGTACAATCGTCCTAAGAATATCACGCTGTGCACTAACGGCGTAACAGATGCCTCTGCACACAGCTATCGACCGTCGGTTAACGTTAATTATAAGGTTTTCTATTTGTGTTATTTACACTAAGACGAAATTGATCAAAGCCGAATAGGGTGATAAGAACTCAGATGGAACAGAACTTTGCCAAACGATCATCACTCTCCTTCGAGGCACCGTCACTCCAAACAACATCTCACGGACTGACATCGAGTGTTTTGACATCGACTGAGTATAGTGATAGAAGACGTACTGCTTCACCAACTATGAATCATATTCTTGATCCCGCTAGTCACTTGTCGTCTATTCGACTCGCAGCATCCCATCGTATTCCTTCAGATCCATTGTCGTACGAACAGAAAACACCAGGGATGTCCGGGCAGCAAACCTTGTATCATTCCTTCCCGACTTACCGTCATGTGGCGGCTCAAGGTTTCACGGCTCATGACTACATACACCATCAAGATCCTGTGTCGCATCTTGGGACGAACGGCAGTTTAGGTTCACACTCCTTTTCTATTCATGACTCAATAGGGAATCCTAACAACCATTCACACCGACATAACATGTTCCCTTCTTCGCCTGCACCGGGATTGCATCCAACTAACATGGGCTATCACCATTCAGTGGGTCGCAAGGGATTAGATGCTGTTCACTATGGAAGTTATGGACCAGCACACGACCCAGTGTCTCATCACGCGATGCCTCAGGTCCTGAATTCGTCGCTAAGGTACTCCCGAAGTGGTGATTTGTACACAAGGCCTGATCGATTTGGACAAGGCATAGGGAATCCATTCGTGGATCATGCAGCTCCCGGTTATCCAAGTCCGACGGGACCCAGCATGTATCTACCATTGGTTAAGCAGCCGACTAACCAAATATTGACTTGTCAATGGATCGACCAGTCAGTTCCAGTCGGGAAGAGAAAACCATGCGGCAAGCAATACACGATTATGCAGGACATAGTGAGTCACATCTCGGATGAACATGTTTGCGCAAACGATTCAAACCTACATGTTTGCTTTTGGCAAGACTGTCCCAGAAACGGGCTACCGTTCAAAGCGAAGTACAAGCTGGTTAATCATATACGTGTCCACACTGGTGAAAAGCCTTTTCCTTGTCCTTTCCCGGCCTGTGGAAAACTCTTCGCACGTTCAGAGAACTTGAAAATCCATAAAAGAACTCACACAGGCGAGAAACCTTTCGTCTGCGAGTACCCAGGATGTGATCGAAGGTTTGCAAACTCGAGCGATCGCAAAAAGCACTCGCATGTTCATACATCGGACAAGCCATACATCTGCAAAATTGACGGTTGTAACAAAAGCTATACTCATCCAAGTTCTTTACGAAAACATATGAAACTGCATGAAAACGGTGGTATAAGACCACTTTCGCCTTGTTTGTCACAAAGTAATGGACAAATAGACTCAATAGCTAGCAGAAACATTAATCGCTCGCCATCACCACCAACAACCAAGGAAAAACAGTCGCAGGAATGGTATTCATGTTAACACAGACGTCGTCCTTTATAATGGTAATATCACTCTATTTCTGATAAAATATAAATCTTAAAACGAGTTAAATTATTCAGAACACTCGCTCTGGTTCCACGGAGTCTACGGTTAAGGTACACCAGCTTTGACTACAAGACACCAGCACAAACGTTTAACTGACACTCTTCGTGTTATCTCGCTGGCAGCTTTGTCAAGTCAATGGCGACGATCACTGAGAACTCGAACACTTTATAAAATGTGTATGTATATATATTAGCTTTTGCATCGATAATGTCTGTAAATATTACTTCTTAAATGATATATAGTTAGCGAAAAACTGGTCAATATATCTATATGTATATATATATAAGGGTTGTGTATTGCACGGTTATATATTGTCTGATATTGTTTGAAGGAAATGAGAATTTAGGAACCGGGAAAAAACATTACTTCCCCATAATGTGAATATATACAAAACTCAGAACTTCGTGAATAAAAAGTGCTGCGAAAGTAGTAAAAAGTTTGAAGATTAATGAAACTAAAAGTTCCAATAAATAAGCTGTTTTCACTGATATTCATTCTAAGAACTGATGTAACCACTATTTATTCCCAGAAAGGCAACTGTTATTACGTTAAGCTTAAGAAATACAACGATTTTCACTATATAATTAAGTGCCTATAAACACAACTCCAAACATAGACAATAAATCTCAATGCTTCATCAGCCATAAAAACTTTGACAATGACAAAGCGATATGTCCAAATAATCAAAACTTTTAAGGAATACTATCTATTTTCAATGCATATAGTTTTGACATCGAATGATACAAAAACAAGTATAGATACACAGTGAGTTTTGTTTAGATTAGACGAAAGCGTCAATTCTCTTGAACCCAAAACAATTAGCCCAAAGGAAAAAAATATCTTTTATATATATCACTTTTATTTTGTCTATACTTTTTATTTGCTTTCTGATGATGTAAATTTGATAACTATGAGTTAAATTAGTATCATTTGGTAATACTTAGTAAGGAAGTCAACGGAGCTACGAGTATTTTTTCTGCTCGTGATTGTTCGCCATAAAAAAAACAGTGTGAAATTAGCATTTTCTGAATAAAAAGTATCGCAACGTTAGCATAAATCATGATAATTTTAGTTTTTTTATTGATAACAGAATACTGCAGCTGGATATAAGTTTCTTATAGCATGAAGAGACCGTGAAAGTTAAAAGAAATTA
Source organism: Metridium farcimen (assembly GCA_032270665.1). NCBI lineage: Eukaryota > Metazoa > Cnidaria > Anthozoa > Actiniaria > Metridiidae > Metridium > Metridium farcimen. The sequence continues at coordinate 18,033 of JAUPMH010127474.1, forward strand.
TACTAGATATTACAGTCAGATTTTTGCCAATGATTTTAGGTAATAATTCAAAGTTGAAGCATTTTTTCTAAATGTTCACAATTAAAATGAATAATATCAGTATATTTTGCTCTGCGTAAAAAGAAAATAACTTTATTGAATTAGTCTTTCTCTCCGCAGAAACTTCATCATTTTAGCTTTTTCAAGAAAGTCGAAAACAAGTCCTTTGACTTGGCAAGAATTGTAATACTATACACCGACCAAGCTTATATGCTAGATTACCAACACCAACTAGTCAGACTTAAATATATAATAATTCCTCTTTGTCAAGTTTGTCTTAATGTGAATATTTTGATAGGTCTAACTTTATTAAAAAAAAATTTCGTTGTTTTCATGTTATAGCGACATTTACTAGAATATCTAGCAGTTTGTCTATCAAAGCTGTTTGTTACTTGTTTGGCAAATTTTGACGGGTAGGTAGGGAAGACTAATTTGGCATAAACAACTACTTATAACAGGCTAGCTTGGCATTGAATATCCTGTATATCAACCTGTTGATTTATAGTACACTTGAGTTTAAGCTAAGCCTTTTGCGATTTAAAGCTTGATTAATCAGTTGTGAAGAATTTTGAGTCAATGAAGCTGATGTTCCCCCCGTTATATTAACATCCCCATTTTTGCTGTACTAAACCATTTTGTCTTTTAAAACTTGATTTATGGAAATGTTTAGTCAGTCAGAATCCTGCCATGAGCTTAATACTGTCTCACTGGTGAGCTTGAAATGTTTAGCTAGTGAGGTTTCTCATGCAGTGTGTTAGCTTGACTACTATTGATTATGTAACTGTACATTGCGAGGACAAGAACGTGGATTCACGGTCAAAAACGGTAGATAGGATACCAATTCTACGGTATTTTTGATGTAGTTTTATTAAGTCATGTTACACTGTACTATACTATTGATTATACAATTGTACATTGCATTGTAAGGACAGGAGCATGGCTTGTCGATCGAAAACGTAACTGAGGTAGATAGGATACCAATTCTAAGGCGTGTTTGATGTAGTTTTATTAAGTCATGTTACACTGTACTATAATATTGATTATACAATTGTACATTGCATTGTAAGGACAAGAGCATGACTTGTCGATCGAAAACGTCCACTCTAGTAAGATAAATACTATACTAATTCTACGGTACATTGGATGTAGTTTTATCAGTAAGTTGTTTTTTAAATTCGATAAAGAAATTATATAAAGATTGCCCAAAACTTTGATCAAACAGATCTGTAGATGTCCTACATACAAGGTTAGCTGTAAGTCAATGATATAAAGATTGACAAAACTTCATATAAATCAAATAGGTACCTTTATGTCCTATATATTTATAGTTAGTTGTACGTCAATGATATAAAAATTGAAACTTTGATCAAACAGGTTCATATATATATATGGCCCGTCAGTTGACCAGCGTCCACTCTCAGTTAACTCAGGTTTAACTACTAAGTTTTGAATATTGCCTTACACAGTTTGTAATGCTTTTGAACATTTCTTGATATTTGTTTAGGAATTGAAACTCGCTGAGTCGAAGTTTTATTCAGTTGAAATGTACGCTGTTGCATAAAATTCAGATCAGGAGGAAAACCTTCACATGCAAACTTACAAATAAGAGGGTAAAATATTATACATTAGAGAGGTTGCTATAATTTGGATTGAAAAGAGATTATTACTGACATTCAATGAACAGAAAACATAAGCTGATTGTGGCTATGAACATAACTAATCTTTCATCCCATTTGAAGAGAAAGCAAGCAGTGAAACTAGTAAGGATTTAACACTTGGGAAAACACCCAAAAACCTTGAGACATCATACATATCATTGACTTTTACCAATTTAGAGATGCATCAATTTACTATTTTAGTGGTTTGATTGTATGTATGAACAAATACCATAAGTATATCAATATATATATATATATAAAAGTAGATTTAAATTTTAGACCTAGTTTGAACTGAAGAAATTCAAAAAATGGACGAGAGCCTCACAGTTAAATTCGGTTAAGCTTAAACTTATGTAGCTAGCATATGTTGTGCATTCCATTTTGAAAACACTGTGATAATATATATGTAAATTTGAATTTAAGGGCATACTAGATGATGTGAATTATTTTTAAAAAACAAGAATTTTTCAAACGAGACTCAAAAGACTCATAGACTCAAATAGGAATTTTTCAAACGATAGACTCAAAAGTTTCGATCGGTGAGATATCAAAGAGAAACTGTTAATACTTGAATAGAAATGAAACGCAACTGTGCGTCGTGATTAAGCACATAAACATTTATGCTGTGATCGTCAAAAATCAGTATAATTGTGAATTCCCATTTAATAGGGCTATATAGTATAGATACTTTAAAGCATTGAAAACAAGGAAAAAATATTGAAATAAAAGCCTAACATTTTTGTCAAATATTTCCATTTAATAGATACTTTAAAGCATTGAAAACAAGGCGTAAACATTGAAATGAAAGCTTAAATGCAGTTTTGTCCAATGTACCTATAATAGAAATGAGAGGCAACTCAGTGAGCTTAAATGGATGAAACCTTACAACCATATGTCAATACAGCATCGTGCCATTGGAAAACTATGTGCTAACTAAAAACCACTATAGATATTCATTTTCATTTCAAAAAAATATAGTTTGAAGAGGAAAAGGTAGGAAACACAGTCTAAAAAGAGCCATTATAGAGGCTTCAATGATCGAAACATACATAGACTCAGTAAACTTATGAACAGAGTGTTGTCTCATTGAAATTGAGTTAGCTAGATACAACTCGGATTTTGAATTGCATAGATCATTAAAAACGGAAAGAAAAGTTAGAAAGACAGCCTTAACTGAAGACTCATTGAAAATGATTCAGTGTGATCGAACTAACAAGAGCACATTGACTTAGTGGATGATTGAACAGAATGCTGTTTCATTAAACTTGAGCTAGCTAGATACAACTCGGACTGTTTTGAATTGTATAGATCATTGAAAACGAAAAGAAGATTTAGAAAGACAGCCTAAAAAGACTCCTTGTAATTGCATCAGTCGGACCGAACTAACAAGAGCACATTGGTTCACAGTGCATGATTAAACTTATGAACAGAGTGCTGTTTCATTAAACTTGAGCAAGCTAGATACAACTCGGAGGACTGTTTTGAATTGAAAAGAGCATTGAAAACGAAAAGAAAAAGTAGACAGCATGAGCGATTTCATTATTCGGGGATATTTAATGAAAAAAGGGCATTAGCTTAAGAAAATCATTAAAATTGAAGTTAAGTGTTTGAAAAGCCGTCTCGCTATACTGCTGTGGATTTAACCGAGCTCACGGCTTGAAAATATCATTTTTACTCGCGAAATAAAAATATTTTGCAAAACTGGTTACTAAGATATAAATAAATACACACGCAAGCATGGAGAGTCCGACATGTGCCAGCTTAGATGGAACTGATGTTTCTGTCAAAGAATAAACTCTAAACTCGTATTTAAAATATAGCATTTTTCACTTTAGGGTTTTTAACATCAGTATTATAATTTTTGTACATTTATTTCTACATGGAATTGAATCTATTTTATTTGACTATTACACAAACAAAAACCGGTAAAGTTCGCGCGCAAACTGTGTGACTTGGACTCATGCAAACTTTACTCATATGATTTTTAACATCAGTATTATATTTTTTGTACATTAATTTTACATGGCATTAAATCTATTTTATTTGACTATTACACAAACAAAAACCGGTAAAGTTCGCGCGCAAGCTGTGTGACTTGGACTCATGCAAACTTTACTCATAGTCCGCATAGGATAGCTAGTTAGGAAGCTGGGCAGCCAGACTATATATATATTATAAACAGGGACACAATTTCTAAATATTAATATTTTGAGGGCGATGTAGAACATGTACAACGGCCATGGAAAAAAGTTATCCACAAAAAAATCCCATTTGTACATTGAAATGGGATCAGTTTCAGGCATAACAAAGAGCTGATTACTGTGCTAACGATTTCTAGATATTGATGTTGTAGAAAACCAAGAAAAACTGCCACTAGAACTCCCATTTGGGGTTTGAAATGAGATCATTTCGAGGAATGACAAATATTATATAACGGTTGAGCCGATAAGCTGGATATGTGTGAACAATTTCTAGATATTGATCATGTTGTAAAATCGACGTACAAAATGCGCAAGAAAAATCAGCTACACAAGATTTCTCATTTGGGCATTGAAATGGGATCATTTCAAGTCATAACAAAGAGCTGGACAAGCTGGATATGTGTGAAAGATTTCTAAATATTGATGTTGTAAGACCACTGTACAAAACGCGCCAGAAAAATAAGCCACAAGAATTCACATATGGGCATTGAAATGGCAACATTTCCTGGCATGACGATCAACATGTATGATCGAAACGATTTCTGGATATTGATCAGTTGTAAGGTAGATTTAGAATATTATAGATATATTTAGTAAATAGCGTGACGATGATCATCATTTACAATATAAAAAGTTATTTTTTAAAGTTCTAATATCGCTCTAGTAACGTATGCTGCTGGGATACCAAAATGAAAATCGATGTTTGTATGTGTTTTCCCAATGTGTGGTTTGTTATCTCATAGTCTATTACGAAAACAATGTTCTCAGTGAACAGTGTGATATGTGGTGTTGAATCCACTAAACCTACGCCAGAGAATATAACCCTATCAACATGCAAGCTATATAGAAACTTAAACCGAAAAACTCTCTCAAAGCTTATTAGAAACTTGCAAGCCAGTTATTTTTCGTTTTGCAAGCCAGTAATTCTTCGTTTCTACAAGGTCCTACAACGAACTTTTTTAAATGTCGGAAAATCACAACCCTTTCAGCAAAAAACTTAAACCGACAAATCCCTCGAAGCAAAATCTTGTTTGTTTAACCTATTTTTTTCGTTTCTATAACATACTTTTTAAACTGTCGAATTGAGCAGAATGAAACACTGTATTTTATATATCGATAACTATTAGTGATCAGTGACTTGTAAATCTACCCGCCGCGCACAGAAATGATTTCAATAACAACAACTAGAGTCATATGGAAAGAATGAGACATTAAACAAGTGATTTATTCATACAGAAATATTTCGAGATTTGAGATTTAATACTATAAGGGAATACTCTTAGTTTGTCAAAAGTTAATAGAGGGTTTGTCAACACTTTTCAAACTGAGTCTACAAACCAAAATAAATTGATCGAAAGGTTTGCAATTCGATTAATATTAAATACTACTATTATTTCACAACTTTTAAACTCAGATTAAAAAAAATCTACCATTTTAATTATTCAAATGGGGAAGTTATAGTCGACAATTAACATAAGGCTCTTTTGAGAACTATACCGTTATATAAACTATTTGTATGTCTGATATCAGTGAATACTTTATTCCTTTATAACAATTTGTAAACAATTCACTGTTCAGTGATCATTATATTTATAGGAAAGTAATACCGCAAATACATACATACATTTCATACACTTTTTTTTCGTACGCATCCTTAAAAGACTTTTCAGAGAATACAAATTACAACTGCCCCGAAAAATTACATACAACGTAACATATATGAATAAGAAATAAAATATCCTTTAAAATTACACTGTACTTGTTCGAAATTCTTTCCTTTTTAAGTGTTTATAAATTTGTGAAGCAAATTTGTTTTAAGCTTTTTCTTAAACTCTAAGACTGTCTGACTTTCAAAGGCTATCATGCCATCTTAAAACTAAGTGTTTCTTTTCGATTAAGGTAGAAAAATTACATACAACATATATGTATAAGAATTACACTGTACTCGTTCAAATAAAATTATTTCCTTTTTAAGTGCTTATAAATTTGTGAAGCAAATTTGTTTTCAGCTTCTTCTTAAACTCTTTGTTTTTCTTTCAAATGTTTGACTTTCAAATGCGATCATATCGACCTAAAAACCAAGTGTTTCTTTTCGATTAAGGTTTTGTTCGATTGAAACTAATCTAAGTTATTAGTACAGAAGATATAGGTTAATCCGTTATTATTTATGGTATCCTACATGACAAATCCATAGGTAGTCTAGCAGGGGTACTGTGAGAGGCCCCCTCGATGATGACACGGTCAATAAGGCAATGATATCGTAACTTTAACACTGACTGGGCAGTTTACAGATCTTATTTGTTTGCTATTTTCTTCCTATAATTGCGCTTCAATTGTTTTCCTTTTCTTTTTTCTTCATTTTTGTCTTTCTCTTTTACTACTGTTCCTTTTTGTTTGCTTTCCTTTTCTTTTTCTTTTATCTTCTTTTCTCTCATTTTCTCTTCTGGTTCGTTTTTCTTTTCCTCTCTTCTTATTTATTTTCGTTTTCGTTTTCTTATCTCTTTATCTCCAGTTCCTTTTATTTCTATTTTTTCTTCTTTTTTCGTCTTCTTTACTCCAATTTTCTTTTCTGGTGCGTTTTTCTTTTCCTCTTTTCTTATTTAATTTCTTTTTCCTTCTCTTATCTCTTTATCTCCCGTTCCTTTTTATCTCTATTTTCTCTTCTTTTTCTTTTTTTTTCGTCTTCTTTTCTCTAATTTTCTTCATAGTCATTCTGGTTTTTCCTTCCCTTTCCTTTCCTTTCCTTTTTCTATTTTTTGGTTTTATTTTTTTTCAGTTCCCCTTTTCAATTTTTTAGAGTATTTAACAATTATTCATGCATTGAGCTACTTGGAACTCTATTGTTAAAAAATCATTCTAAAAGATAAACATGTAGATTTTTTTTATACTGAATGAAAACGCATCGTGCTGGAAGCAGGTTGACCAAAATGTGATTGATCATGAACACCATATACACATAACCAGAGTTCAAAAACCTGACACAAAAGCAAATGAGAAATTTATTGCTGG
>JAUPMH010127586.1:0-16400 GCA_032270665.1 Metridium farcimen
GTACCTGACTTTCTACACGCGCGGAAAGTGAATATATAATAAGTCACGTGATATTTCTTTTAGTATATATGTCTTTTTCAGGTGGACAACCTTTTCGAGATCGGCTGTATATATATATATATATATATATATGTAGAATAAAGTAGAAACTAATCCACCAACCTGTAACTATATAACTGTTTTATTGTACGTTTCGGCTATTCATATATATATATATATAGTCCATTAAATTCCATATGAAATATGTTCAAATGCACTTAAGATGGATTTGCTTTTAGTATGTTAGCATAGTCACTCAGAAAGGTCACGGCCAGGTTTTAATACTGATCTAGCCCATACAACCCCTCCCCCCTCCCCCATCCTCTCCTCCCTAACTAACCTATGCTTGGTGTTACTCAGTGCAGAAAATATGAATACTAGACTGAGGTCGTAATTGTTTCTCGTGTATTTTGTTGTCGTATAGTTCCACTAGAAACATTCTTCGCTTGACTCCAATTACGGGTTTTTTTTAATCTCAAGAGAAATTAAAACAAAAATAGGAAAACTAAATCAATAAACTGACACTTAATTCGATAAACAGCTGAATTATGTGGAGGTGGCAGTATAAAACGTTTACATTTTTAAAATACATTGCTTAATGACTACATAATGACCATAGCAATCATATGAAACTTATATAAGTAATTGTAACTACCAAAATTTCTACCCGGCGTACCCCTAATCTTGTACATGTAGTATAGTTTTGTTAACTTTATTAATAGCAGCGTCTTCAGTGACAGCGACGCGCTTACCGCATCATAAACATATTTCTCTCTGAAAACATTTTAAAAAAGTACCCGCTTAATAATCATGCATTTTATTTATCGTTCAATGTACTAGAACTGTTAATTAGTACACGTCAAATCCATATTTATTTATGTGTACACAATGAACGGGATGTCAACTGTGCAGTATTATTATAATTTATGCGTCGTATAACGGAGAGATACTTTTTCTCGAATAACTTTGTCAAGGGCATTAAAACAAACTTTCTGAGAAACCTAACATCATTTTGTTACTTATTTTTAAGTTATTAAAATCAAAAACTACGATTTTTCCTAATTTGTACATATATTAATTGGCTAGTAGACAAATTGCGCCAAAACGTTGTTCATTCTTGGCGCGCAAAACTTAATCCAATTATAACCGACTCACCTTTAGGGACACAGTGATTTTTAGACCATGATTTGCTTCCACATAAAGTAGTGGTCAATGCTCCAGAATATGGGACACAGAGTTTCTTGTTTTCGCACCAAGCACAGAACCCCATTGCAGTGCAATCAGCACATTTCTGCCTCAATTGACACAGATAGCTTGCATTAAAAGTCACTAGAGGTGTGTCTAAGATAACTACTTGTTTGTCTTCGTAAAGATTGTCCAGTTGTTCTTCCAAGTCTAGTTTATCAGGACATGATGAATGCTGAAGACTTGAGGGACATATATCGCTAGAGATACATGAAGATGATCTCCTACCATCGGCAAAACACCATGTACATGATTCTTGTCGTAAACATCTCTCACAATCCAGATTGCGTTCATCACACGAGAGTTCTTGCCTTAGTTGTAATTTCCAGTTGAATTCAGAGTCTATGTCGGCTGAACAACTTGTTGCTAGCACGAGCACCAAAATTAAAAATCTTTTCATCATTTTCAGTGTGGTCCCGTAAAATCTAGAAGAAAAAATTATGCTCTAATGCTCTTTGCATTTAGGATATCCTTGTTGTCTTCGATAAAAAGTTTAGTTCCTGAGATCCTCAGTGTAATGGCATGCTAAGCCTTATGAAATTCGTGCCAAAAGGTATGATCTCTTGGTATATGTTGAGTCGACGGCACAGTTTAATGCCTCCGATCAGCTAGGAATCCAACCACAATAACGAATACTTTCAATTCCAACTGACTGAACTGACAATATTTTTTACGCACTAACGATTATGCGCATATAATGTTAGGCGCGCTAGGCGCGCTAAAGGTTTGGCCGCCATTTCTCATTGCTACACGAAGCATGAAAATATCCAAAATATTTCTTCCCTGAAAGAATATCAAACGTTAAAATCCATGTGTGAGAATATTTCTTAACTATGTAGATTTTATTAGAGAGTTTTTTCTGTCTATGACATATGTAAATAATTATGCCTACCGCTTACAATTCGGTGTTTACACTCGTCTTGCTTGACTAAAAACCATTGTAAGCTATTCTCGATCGGCTCTCGTCGGTTGTTTAGAATCACTGTTGTTCACACGTATTTGATAATATTGTTCGTGAAGAAATAGAAAACTCGTACAGGTGCTGTGTGCAGTGTTTTTAACTTTGAAAAAAAAAACCGCGGGAATTGGCAGAACACGAGATAAGTGTTGAGAGAAGCATGACGCGAAGCGAAGCTGATAAACTCTAGCTTCTCAAGTGTTCTGGCCATCCTTGCGTGCATGTTTTCCAATTCTTTTAATAAATAATATGATAGTTGTCGTTTTTAAGGACGTTCCCGGGCAAATAAGTTAACCATAGATTTTAGTACGATGGGGGTCACCGTAAAAAGTCATTTTTTGGTAGAAAAACCGAATGGATTACCAAACATTTTTTGAGACATGCGTCTTATAACCTATAGATGAATATTATGTGTAAATATCTATGAATAAATACAACTTTCTCTTCAAATTTTGAACACATACAGCTTTTGTAATTCTTTTATAAATTTTTCAGATAAAAAATGGGGGTCACCGAATTCGTTTTCAAGATGTTGTGCCACAAAATCCGATAAATCGTTCGCCATCTTGTCATAAAAGCAAAATCCCCCAGGCGTTCCTCATCGCGCGCAGAAAGGATGCACAGAAACAATTTTATATATTGCACAGGGTTTTTTTTGCAGAGTCTGCGTGTTGTATAATTATATAAGTTAGCTTACCAAATTGACAACTGAGATGATGTCGATTCTAGGGCACGAAATATGGCCTGCCAAATGTCAGGTATTGCCCATACGACCATCATACTTTTTAGACAGTTTAATTCAATACTTTCTACAGTGTCATTCTTAATAACAGGTTGAAAACATACTTCTCTATCCTGAACTTATTTCTGTTGTGCGTAATACAAAACATTGATATATCAGTATTTATCAAGTGAAATTTATTTTGTATATGATGATTCAATTTTGATTTAATTGACTTGATATTTCAATGTTTTAAAAAAAGGAAATCAGAATTGAGTATAAGCGGCAATCATTAGAGATTAGTAGTTAGTATGTCTAGATCTTTCACGGTAAGGGTTTTTAACGTCCACAGTGATTCCTTTTAGCCCCTCCCCCCTTTCCCCCCAATACAGGTTTAGTGAGTGCAGTATGTGTTAGTATGAGAAAATCACTTAAAACGGTGCTCTCGACAAGAGGTGTGTTGCGTCCTCAGCGGTTAGTCATTTACATCCCCATCCCTTCCCCCTAATATATACAGGATAGTGAGTGTAGTATATGTGTGGTTATCAGTCACTTAGGGTACTCACAACAAGGGATATTCTGCGTCCTCAGTGGTTCTTTTGCATTCCCCTCTCTTCCCCCTCAATACAAGTTAGTGAGTGTAGTATGTGCTTGTATGAGTCAGTCACTTAGGGTACTCACAACAAGGGGGTTTCTGCGTCCTCAGTGGTTCTTTTGCGTCTCCCTCTCTTCCCCCTAATACAGGTTAGTGAGTGGAGCAGGTGCTGTTATGAGTCAGTCACTTAGGGTACTCACAACAAGGGGGTTTCTGCGTCCTCAGTGGTTTGTTTGCGTCCCCCTCTCTTCCCCCTCAATACAAGTTAGTGAGTGTAGTATGTGTGGTTATGAGCCAGTCACTTAGAGTACTCAAACAAGGGGTTTGTTGCGTCCTCAGTGGTTCTTTTGCGTCCCCCTCTCTTCCCCCTCAATACAGGTTAGTGAGTGCGGTAGGTGCTGGTATGAGCAAGTCACTTAGGGTACTCACAACAAGGGGTTTTCTGCGTCCTCAGTGGTTCGTTTGCGTCCCCCTCTCTTCCCCCTCAATACAAGTTAGTGAGTAAAGTAATGTGTTTGTACGATGCAGCTAGTTTGGGGTGTAACGTTGGGATAAGACACAGAATGTAATAATCTCTCATCTATCTACTTCGCACCCTGTGGTGCATAAGGCTTCAGTAAATCGTTTCCACCATTCTTGGTCTGCTGCATTAGTTCTTGCCTCTTCCCATGAAGTCCATCCTCCTTCCTCTCTTTCTTTTTCTAGAATGTAATAATACCGATAACTATATACATTGTTTCGCTGAACAACTCTCCATGTTGCATGGTATTACAGTGAGGCGGGAAAAGGTTTTTATGTTCCTCTTTTCAAACCACATCCCATGAGCGACGAATAGATCAGAAATAAGCGGATTGATTATAAACACTTAGCTTAGTGTATTTGAACTCACAGGTTCATCTTTAGAGGTTTTGAAGCAGTAGAAGGTTTAGAAAATAATAACATAATATGAAAAAAGGTCAAGTGTTCACGGTTCGAGTATCCTCACTGTACGTAAGGTTTGTCCGGAAAATTGACAGACGTTGACAGTGAATAATCACTATCACTATTGATATGTAACATTAGCACGGATAACTATTTGGTTGACTATAAACAACAAAAACAACATAGCCATTTCCTGCTTTATTGTATATTACTAGCCTGACTTGCATCCGGACGTATAACAGAGCTTGTAATGTTTAGATTTTGACTTCCTTAAAATCTAGAGTGAGTATTTTTTAGATTTTAAAGAATAGATAGCACTCTAAACTTTTTTATCTTTGAATCAGTAGCAAATACTTGCTTGTTCTAGACTAAGTCAAACGCCCATTTCTTAAATGGTTGTCTAGAGTGTTAGATGGAGTGTTAGGCTATTCCAAAACAACTAGAGCAACGGCTCTCTTGAAAAAACAGGATCTTCTGTTTGAGTTTTTTTATATTATCGTCTTTTTTAAATAGCTTATTGAGGTAAATTATAAACATGTATTTTGTATATTTTTGTTTGTTAGTCTTGAAGAGAATTACAGTGTTTAAATAAAGTCAATTCTATTCTATTTTATCGGCTATGCACCAGAACGCGAATAATTTCAAAAAGCTCACGATAGATTTTAATTTTGGGATGACTTCCTTACAATTTTTTAGTTTATTTTAAGTGTATTATTTTAAATTTATTACAAAATCTACTCTATCGTGTTGTCTCAATTCATGATATATCATCTTTGACATCTTTTTTAACTTACTGATTAAAATCGTTGCGTTCCAAAAAGAAAAGAGAATCACTCTTTTGTTAAACTAAAAAAATAGTCCATTAATATTATTACTTTTATTCTACAAGCAAAATATTGCAAAAACATTCAAACATTTTAGGAAAGAATACAGTTATTGTTGTTGTTGTATATAGGAAATAATTTATAAACAAAATGAATGTAATATGATTTAAAACCACCAGCGATGAATATTGAATTAAATTTATCAGGCGAAACTATACTTTTCGTTTTTAATTTACCAACGATAAACAGATCAATCAATTTCTTTTCCAATTAATGCACTAGCGAAGCATTTTACTTCTAGACAAATTGAAAAACTCTTACGAGCCATTCAAGTAATTAGTCGGCCCCTTAGAACATCAACATGAGTTATATACTAATTGAAAATAACAAAGTTCGTTTTATGTGATCGAGTTAAAAGATCTTTAAAGGAAATTAGTGACGACTTGGACTATTATTGTTTTTCATCTATTTTTACACCGACAACAGAATAACATCCTATTTAATGGTCGAACAGAAATGTAACTTTTTGTTAATGTTGTTGTTGTTGATTTGCCAAGTGTTGTCGTGATGATGGTATTTTGTTGTTATTGCTGTTATGAATTAGTTATTGGTTTGTTCAGTGGTTTTGTTGTTGTTGTTGGTGGTGGTGATGGTAGTTTGTTGTTGTTGTTGTTGTTGTTGTGAATTAGTTGTTGGTTTGTTCAGTGGTTTTGTTGTTGTTGTTGGTGGTGGTGATGGTAGTTTGTTGTTGTTGTTGTTGTTGTTATGAATTAGTTATTGGTTTGTTCAGTGGTTTTGTTGTTGTTGTTGGTGGTGGTGATGGTAGTTTGTTGTTGTTGTTGTTGTTGTTGTGAATTAGTTGTTGGTTTGTTCAGTGGTTTTGTTGTTGTTGTTGGTGGTGGTGATGGTAGTTTGTTGTTGTTGTTGTTGTTGTGAATTAGTTGTTGGTTTGTTCAGTAGTTTTGTTGTTGGTGGTGGCGATGGTGGTGATGATGGTATCAGTTTTGTTGTTGTTGCTGTTATTGCTGTTATATGGATTAGTTGTTGGTTTGTTCAGTGATTTTGTTGTTGGTGGTGGTGGTGGTGGTGGTGGTGGTGATGGTAGTTTGTTGTTGTTGTTGTTGTTGTTGTTGTGAATTGATTGTTGGTTTGTTCAGTGTTTTTTTTTGTATCAGTTTTGTTGTTGTTGCTGTTATTGCTGTTATATGGATTAGTTGTTGGTTTGTTCAGTGATTTTGTTGGTGGTGGTAGTGGTGGTGGTGGTGGTGATGGTAGTTTGTTGTTGTTGTTGTTGTTGTTGTTGTGAATTGATTGTTGGTTTGTTCAGTGTTTTTTTTGTTGTTGGTGGTGGTGGTGGTGGTGATGGTAGTTTGTTGTTGTTGTTGTTGTTGTGAATTGATTGTTGGTTTGTTCAGTGTTTTTTTTGTTGGTGGTGGTAGTGGTGGTACGTGATGATGGTATTTTGTTGTTGTTGCTGTTATTGCTGTTATGAATTAGTTGTTGGTTTGTTCAGTGGTTTTGTTGGTGGTGGCGGTGGTGGTGATGGTAGTTTGTTGTTGTTGTTGTTGTTGTTGTTGTTGTTGTTGTGAATTAGTTGTTGGTTTGTTCAGTGGTTTTGTTGTTGGTGGCGGTGGTGGTGATGGTAGTTTGTTGTTGCTGTTATTGCTGTTATGGATTAGTTGTTGGTTTGTTCAGTGATTTTGTTGTTGGTGGTGGTGGTGCCGGGTGGTGATGGTAGTTTGTTGTTGTTGTTGTTGTGAATTGATTGTTGATTTGTTCAGTTTTTTATTTGTTGTTGTTGTTGGTGGTGGTGGTGGTGATGGTAGTTTGTTGATGTTGCTGTTGCTGTTGTGAATTGGTTGTTTGTTTGTTCAGTGGTTTTGTTGTTATTGGTAGTGGTGGTGATGGTAGTTTGTGTTGTTGTTTTTGCTGTTATAAATTAGTTGTTGGTTTGTTCAGTGGTTTTGTTGTTGTTGGTGGTGGTGGTGATGGTAGTTTGTTGTTATTAATGTTGTTGTTGTGAATTGTTTGTTTGTTTGTACAGTGGTTTTGTTGTTGTTGGTAGTGGTGGTGGTGGTAGTTTGTTATTAATGTTGTTGTTGTGCATTGGTTTAGTTACAGTCGGTTGTTTTTGTTGTTAGTTTGTTGTTGTCTTTATCATTTTTTTCTTGTCAGTTATTTTGTGTTATTGCATGTTCCTATATTCTTTTTCAATAATTAGGAAGGCGTGTTTATAAATGTTTTGTCAGTTAATAGGTAATTTATCAAACGATGTTGTTTGTACCCAAAAGCCGTTATACTAATGTTGGTGATAAAACGGTTTTTGTTGAATATTCAAAATATTGCTATAGATATCTCAAGTGCTCTTAGATATTAAAGATAATATTGTGCCGTTATTTTACCGAAAGAAAAGGTTGCCGATACAATCTTTCCATATCAAAATAATTCTCGCTATATATAATAAAAAAAAACTTCAAGTACTATAACATCAGTTGATTGTGAATTTTGCGCTCGCTAAAGGATCTCTTTGTTCATTAATCTAGATTAAAACACTGCCTCGAAAACCTGAAATTTTGCGGGTTTTTTTGGTCTTTGAAACTTTAAACTCGAGAAATTATTAATTAAAAGAAAGAAAATGCTATCATGTCAGTGTTTTTTTTGCGATTGTGATTTTTGTGGTGACGATATACACAGAAATTATTCTGCTGGCACTATTATAATGCCAATATGAAAATGGAAGCTAGTGGAAGATTGAGAAAAACAGAAAACTGAACAGTGTTATAATTACTCATTGTTTCAAAATTTCGAATGTTGCAATAAGTCTGAGATAAAAATACACTTCATGAAAGAGTTACTGACGTTTCTAACTGGTTAATCCTTCGTCGGAATAAAGGGAAAAACTGAGAAAAAATAGCAGGTAGGCTAGTATTCCACGAAACTGATTTTTTAGACTCACTGATATATTCTCTAGTTGCACCGGTTATGCAACTTTTTCCCAAGAGCAAAGCTCATCAAAAGAATTTACTGTTTTGAAAGCATCAATTATACATTCGCGTTTAGTTGTATGCTCATAAACAATGACAACCCGCTTTTTTAAATACCGATGTTGTATATACTACAAGCTTTCAAGTTTGTTACCCGTAAACAGCTTACAATTGAAGCTATAGTGATGCAAATGAGTTCAGATAATAATTGAATATGCACGCCTTTCTTGTTGTCTAATAAGTCAATTTGTCTTTTCTCAATAATACATTGACAAGTGTGGCGATGTGGCCATGAAATCCCTGTGTTCTAGTACTAGTAAAGTAACTTATAGGTTACCCATAAAACACCGCGCTTCTTGCTTGTTGGCTTTCCATTTCACGGGTGACAAAGTTTCTCGTAAAAGTTGCATATGATTATTATCAATTGATTGTTGAATGGTGCAGGTGTTATAACATAGCGAGTCACTACCAAACAAGCTTCAAACGAAACAAACACGTTTAGCTAGAACTATAGATGTTTGTTTATGGAATATAACACGGTGCGCGTGCCTGCTGACACTGTCTGAAGCACTCTGCGAGATGTACAGCAAAATAGTCGTCTATAGCTTTCAGAGTGTTTATATCACAGTATAAAGACAAAAGCGGACGTTGTATTGCTTTTATAGAATATAAAAGCTGTGAGAGTCTCTGTCCTCTGATATAGACACGGTAGCAAGCCAATCAGAGCGCGCGAAGCATCTCAAATATTAAAATGTTATAGTCAGACGCGCCGATCATTCCTGATATTGAACCGAAAAAGGACTCGCAGAGACAATTGTATTAATAATGATTTTTCGCTTCATATTGAACACATGTCCATAAAACCAACAATCACATACACACTCTCACACACACAACAAGTATGTACAAATGTCCGTAAAAACAAATGATTCCATCAACACCCCACCCCTTCCCCTACCCCTTTTCCCTAAAAAAAATAGACCATAAAAATTTAAACAACAAACGTACACAAACAAAATAAAACGAACCAAAAACGGTTCTTTATCAAAGATATATGTCAATATTGATGTTATAAACACAAAACAGATTTTGATTCCAGCAATATCACGCAAAGCTAAAGCGCCTTTGACCAAGGGAATATTAATCAATCTAATTTTACTATTTGTTTATTGACTCTGATAAAAAAAGATTTGATTATTTCTTTCGGACAAAGATTGTTTCGATGAAAAACAGGTCAGAAAATAATGCGTCAGATTCACCCAAATAGAATTGTTTTCACGATATTAACTGGACGTTTTCTGCATTCTTCTGTACATTATTTTATAAGGACAAATATACTGCCCTTGTTGATGAATCTCCAACTTCGATTGAGTGCACTTTAAAAAATATCCTCCTCGAAATTTTCAAGTATTTTGAACGATCGTTTCGGCTCCCCAATTCAACTTTCAACTCAATATGTTTTTGCATAATTCTAATTAACCACCGAATCAATAATTCATTATTGTATGTCCGTATAAACACTGATCTATTTAAGGGGGTGTCTGGCTCGACTCACGGCTATCATTGTCTTATATGATATATACTGGGCATAATCTAAATCCGACTGTATAGTTTGACGGCACAGATCTGGAGCTTTTGCAAGCTTTCATTTACATTTTCAAGTTTAATCCATACATAGGGTGGTTATCTTAATACAACAAGTGATTTGACTGGTATTATGTCAAAAACTATTTGGAAACACGGGATTATGTGTGTCTTGGATTTGTGACGTCCACACTGAATCAGTAAGGTAAAATCCTAATGTATATAAATACAAATATTCAATCAGGAGTTGTCATTTCTACTATTCAATTCCTATAACTGTTTTGTTGATTTTGAGGACAACGACTTTTAGAAACACGATTTCTATTGCTATTATAGATTTAAGTTAATACCCGGTAAAGATTGACTAGCTTGCTAGAGCACAATGTTACTTTGAGGCCACTTATCGCACCACCTTAGGCTTTTCCTTCTATACTCATCTTTAAAGTATTTCAGTTGAGAGCATTTTTCAACTAAAGCCTAGATTAAATTAAAGCAACGATAAATCTTCTTGGTTCTTAGTCGTTTTAATTACGCTAGTGAATTAAGAATACGAATGTATAAAACTATCAGACATTAGCATTATAACTAATAATGGCGAAACAAAACTATGCCAGATTGATAGCAGTTTTGTGCCGATTTCACATATCTCCAAAAAATGCCAGAAGGCAACATGGGCTTGAAGCAAGATTTTAGTTTAAAACTATTCACGCTAACACGAAAATATAACGAAATTATTCGCACAAGCTTTAATTTGTAGCGTACCATCACAAAATGGTTAAAATAACCGCCTCTAAATAATAAATAACAGTATTGTTGAACTCACTTAGCCTGCATTTCCTCTCAACATTGAAAACCTTCTTAAAACGGCTGTATATCAAATGAACCGAAATTACAAATGAAAATTTCATGTGTCTGTGCAAGCTGTACGGTGATTATACTGATTGAGGTCATAAACAAACTTTAGAAGTTATTGCTATGTGGATTGTCAAAATAATTGTAAACAATCTGTTCCATCTGCTCTTTGCACTTGCTTTTGTGTATATATTATATATACAATCTTAGAATCCCTTTCTTTCTCTGTTTTGTACATAATATTTTGTATCTAATGTTATACTCTTAGGCTATTCCTTTGTCTTATTATATATTATATATACAATGTTAGAATCCCTTTCTTTCTCTGTTTTGTATATAATATTTTGTATCTAATGTTATACTCTTAGGCTATTCCTTTGTCTTATTATATATTATATATACAATGTTAGAATCCCTTTCTTTCTCTGTTTTGTATATAATATTTTGTATCTAATGTTACTCTTAGGCTTTTTCTTTGTCTATGTTATGTTAAAATCATAGATTAGAATAACAGTAATACTAACAGTCTTTGTCCATCCACGAGATCTTGTTATACAATAGTACAGAATAAGATTGATAAAGCAGAAAAGAAGTCATTTGTTTGTCTATGTTGTATCTTGTTTATTTTCATTTTCCAATGTTTTTATTTGTTGAATTTTGTACACATAGAACATCCCAACCAAATTGTTACTTTTAAAAACTATATTTTAGAACTTTGCGACCACTGAATTTTTATTTCCTTTTTTCTCAAAATTCTGCTTTGGAGTCCCTCATTTTTCAATATCAATGCAAAAAAATTCCTGTAAGTCGGATTGAATTGAATTTTGTAATAAAATGCAAAAACACTTCAATTCAACCGAATTTGTATTGAGATTGAACAAAAATAAAGGGTTAGCAAACATGACATTTTGACTGCTTCCGGAAGGTCTTTGCTGTCAAAATGTATACCATCGCCTGATAGACTCGCTGTGGCGGTAGCAGTTGCGGTCCAACCACCGATATTTCAGTATCAAGCAGCTACCTTTTTTCAATCATGATTCTACCATTTTATAACGGTCAATTAAACTACAACAATATTGTCAGTGGTCGGTATTTTTCGTCGTTTGGTAATGCAATCTGAATTACAATCTAAGTAATTATTCTCAACCAGATTGGATTTTTAATAAAAAAAAAACATATTGAGGTCATATTCTCGGCATTTTTAAAATACTTTATACAATATTTCCCCCCTTTTTCTCAATTGTTTTGTTTTGGTTTTGGTTTATGTTTTCTTTTGTTTTTGGCCAGTAGTATTCAACCGACAAGCGAAAAAGGTTATATACATTATTTTAAGTACCGTGAATTTCGTAATCGAATAGTGAATTATTAATTCAATTTCTTTATTAATTTTCTATAATTTGTTTTCATTCTTTTCTGGACAATATGGTGTGCAATCTGTATTCACTGATGACCAATTGTCTTTACTTTGCATTGCGTCATTAAATGAGGAAACTATTTGCCAAACTTCTGTTTCAATTTTGAAGGAATAGTAAGTTGGTTTATTCAGCTGTTTATTTTGTACGTGTGCTAATTAGGCTCTAGTCCCTAAATTCAAATAGAGGATGGCATTGACCAATCAGACGATGGATAGTCGGTGATAATACCATCGTGATATATACGATCTTCCTTGGTCCACTATAGTAATTAAATGGGCATATTTAGGAATATTCACAACATTCAAGTACATCAACTCAAAGAGTAAGCCTGCGACCGTTTTTGGGGTTCAAACAGTTGGAGGAATTGCTTTGTAAGTAGATACTCTCTTTTTCCATCCGGATTCATATTGTTTGTGCAGCGAGTAAAATTGAATTGGCGTCTAGATAATAAGCTGCTTTAATTCCCCAAAATTCAAAATTGTTTCTATAATACTGAGATTTGTCCCTTTATTTTAAACGAAATCCTTTATAATATGAAGTGAAAAAATGATAACTTTATATCACCATGAAAAAGCGCTGACTGACTCGCGTTTCGAACCTTAATCACCCATGAATGTCCTTCGATGGTTTGTATCACGGCAATTCTCGTGTTTTATATGAGCGTAATCATGTTAACATTAAACGTATGAAACTGCTTTTTTGTTGATACAATTTGTCGACCGCTTCGTAAAGGTTTTATTGCAAAAACGCTTTCTTGAAGCTTGGCAAAAATAGAATATAGATCACTTAGATAATTAAGAGAAAAAAAGAGTTAACAAGTAAGAAGTGAATGAATTGATAACTGAATAAATAACACTGAGAGGAAAGCACGAAATATATGAAGAACTTTTCCGTTTCAATTCTTTCATTGATCCATTCCATAGATCGTTAGTAATTCATTTGTTTTGTCTTCACCTTTTATTCTTTCATCTATTCATTTATTTGTTTCTTCCGTTTTTTTCCCTCGTCACCCTCCTTTTCCTATTTTCTAAGTTGTGTGTTCATTTTGCTAAAGGCAAGCCGTGCGGAAAATACAAACAACGTTAGATTACATCTTGCATGGGGCGCTAGTCAGTGGTACACACAAGCGAACTTTGGCAAATAAAACTGTCAATGGCGATCTTGAAGGTGATACTTTATCTGTATTCACGTACCAGCAGATCTCACGCACGATCGTATATATGTACTAGAATATGAATGATAAAATCAATAGTCGAAACGCAACTCATTCACCTGTTTGGCCAAGAGGTTGTTTCTACTATCAAAATCGTGTCAATTCTAAGGCGATTTGAAAGGAGCTATTTCGCGTGCGAAGTCAAGCTTTTTGTCAATTTTGTCAACATCGAGACGGGATTATTACGAGCAAAGACGTCAATGTAATGTTTTTGAAAAATGTTTTTGTATTAAGTGTAAAACAGTTATTATCCATATAATAATTATCCTTTTAGTTGTAATTGCGATGTTTTTAATTATTCCAACATCTCAATTCTCGCATATACCAAGCTAGCTCAGTCTTTTTACCAATGAAAACAATTTCACTAGTCAGCTTTTTAAAAGTGAGAAAAGTCTCACAAAACGAAGACAACTTAATTTCAATTTGTAGTTTTGGCGTTTTTGTTCTCAACTGACAGCTATAGGCCTCACAAACCTACAATATTTCGTAAAAAAAAAAAAAAGAATAATGCATTATAAAAAAAGAATAATGTTATATATTGAAAGAAGACTCCTGTCTATCTTTTTTGGCTGCATGAAAAAAGTCTCACAAAAGAAATACAACTTTTTGGCAGTTTTTCTCAACTGACAGCTACAGGCCTCACAAACCCGACACAATATTTCGTAGAAGAAAAAAAATAGTGTATTTTTAAGTGAGTTATATATTGAAAGAAGACTCCTGTCTATCTTTTTTGGCTGCATGAAAAAAGTCTCAACTTTAAGAAATACAACTTTTTTAAGAAATACAACTTTTTGGCAGTTTTTATCAATTGACAGCTACAGCTAGCCTCACAAACCCGACACAATATTTCGTAGAAAAAAAAGAATAATGTATGTTTCAGTGAGTTATATATTGAAATCAGACTCCGGTCTTTGTTTCTGTTGGCTGAGTTTCTAAAGTCAGTGACAGCCCATTGGATCAATCCTTCGTTTGTCGATTAAATATATTCTTGATCCAAATCAATAAAGTCATTCATCACGATCGCTAGGCCATCAGTGTTTAGATAAACGCGTGAGAAACTGACAGCCTATTCTTGTTGCCTTACTGAGATAATTGCCAATCAGCTTTTGCTCTTCCGTGCCAATGGCTAAAATATATCATGGAAACTTGAAAAGCTTCTTATAGGGTGTTTATTTTCGCTAGCTGGAAAACTTTAGGTTGTTTGAAAGAAAAATTAGATTATTTTAAGTTAAAAAATTGTATATTTTAAGTTAAAAATTATATATTGTTTTGCGTAGAAAGAGTAACTACATAACGAAAGCTTGAACTTGAATAAGTTCGCTTTTTAGAACTTTCATTTTCGATAGATATAGCTTGACATCTTTACTGCGCGGTTTTTTTTTGCGGAAAAAAAAAAAATCAAGTTGACATTTTCAATTTGCTAATCGTGATGAAAAGATTTTTGTTGTAATGCCGAAAATCTGTGTAATAATACACGTCATTTTGAATAAGCAAATGAGCACTAGAAGTCACCACTCGTTGGAAAAGCAATTTTAGTATTGTTGAAACTAAATCACCGCCATCATTAGTTTTGAATAATTAAGGCTTTCAGATTCACGATCAATAAAAGGATGGTTATAATTAGATATGACTAGTTAAGCAAGATGTTTCCAGTAGAGTCATTTAATATAAAACCCTTGATTAACTATGAATAACGTTTAGCCAAATGAATACACCAATTTCAAAAAGGTTGTCCAAAGCGATAGACATTTCTAATTGCAACTGAAAGACGTCCTGACTTTTGTAATTTGGTGGAAAATTAAAGGAGCTGAACTTTTTCCTTTTTTACTGATTGAAGTACTCTTGTTCTTATTTCATGTGACAACATTTTGAAATTAGTTTAAATGTAACTGAGGTGTACTGAATGGATGTTCTTCATAGTAATTGTTCTTAGGGCCCGGTTTAAACGGGACCAACATGTTGGACCAACAATGTTGGATGATGCTGGATGAAACATTAATATCCAACATTTCTTTTGTTTTCGTGTTCAACAACATTATCCAACAATGTTGGTTCAACATGTTGGGCCCGTTATAACACTCTGTTGGATGATGCTGGATGAAGCATCATCCAACATTTCTATTGTTCTCACGTTCAACAACATCATCCAACATTGTTGGGCCAGCATGTTGGGCCCGTTTAAACGGGGCTTTAATACCTCCATACTCTCGCCATGGCATGAAGTCATTATTGAAACATTTAAAGACTCATGGTCACTTACCAGCATGCACCGCGCGAAAGACCAATTTTCGTGGACCATGAAAATCGCCAATCAGACATTTTGATATATTTTAGGATGTGAGTTAGACTCCCCTGCAGCCGTGTTTAGCCTCGTCACGCAATCAAAGAGGCTAAACAGGGCTGCGGGGGAAACTAGATGCGAGTGAGTATTCACGCTCTTACTAAATCGTTTATAGCGTTTTGTTTTATGTGTTTTCTTGTAATATGACTGACTGCGAATGGATTATAACACTCAAATCAAAATAATGATGCGTCGATGCGTTGATGCGTCGAAACGTCGAAACGTCGACTCGCACTTATATTAATATTAATGTTGAATTGAAATTATTATATTATTTGATTTATTGGTCATGTTTTGGGTATACCCATAACTCCTTTCGGTCATAGAATGAGCTGATTGTCATAAACAACGTTTACTTACATTGGCGCGTACCCATAATTCCTTTTGGTCACAGAAGGAGCTGAATCACCAATAACCCATGACATTTAATTATTCGGTATACTTCGTTTTGTCTATCTATTGTGTTCGACTACTTTTTGAAATATTTTTAATACACCTATTTTAATTACCGTTGATCATCTGAAAATGGTTGATCTGAGACCGATAGGAAATGTGGGAGTTCATCAAATTGCAAATGTATTACTAATAATTATATTACTTGAATATTAATGTGTACTTTTGATATACTATTATCTGTAATTCAGCACCATACTAGCCTGCTTGCAGCCGAACACAAAACCCCGGTTTCCATACAAGTTTTTTTAATAA
>JAUPMH010127697.1:0-10412 GCA_032270665.1 Metridium farcimen
TCATTTCTTTCCTATCCATCTTGTAAATGCAATTTTATTGTGTATTCTCGTATTGTTGTTATGAATCTGTCCCCCACTGGTGTCCTTGATCCTTATAGCGTTAAGACAATAGAATGTTTTGATGTGACGTCATAGTGAAATAGGACAATTGTAGTAAAATTTCGTGACTTAATGGAGATAATTATCATTTTTTACTTTTATCATTTTTGTTTCCGTCTGTCTTTTTCCAATGGATCATCGGTCCGTCGATCCGTCGATCCTCTAGTCCGTTGAAATTTTCCCAACACATAATATTCCACGCACACAGTCTGCACACTGACTTTTTTGTCCAAAATCGTAAGCATCCAAAAGTTTAGGTTTAAGTAGCGCAATAATAGCTTAATGCTTGATAATAAATCTAGAGTAATTTACATTGTTAATGCCTGCATATAACTTGAATTTTAGAAAACAAATTGGTGGCTGGTCAAGGAATATTTATAATAGCTTGATCTGCTTGTAGATGAACTCACCACTTTTATCAAATCCTTGTGTTTCTGGAACAACCATCTCTTGGAAATTGATGCTTGGACATTTTAAAGAAAGTTCTTCCATCAGTCTTGGAACCAAAGAAAATACAAGGACAACTCTCGACATTTTGCGCTTCAAAAAATGATCCACAAACGACTCACGATCCGAAACAGTAACACGAAAAGTTACGATGCCAATCCGACAGAATATCGATTGATTATTTGTGATGTAATGAACGTCGAGAGTCGACGTCACCCGACGTCAGCCGGCGAAGAGGTTTAGGTGAAAATAGATGGCGACGATGGCGACGGGTTGAGTGCACGTGTGGTTTGTGAAATATAGGCTTATGCCTTCCACAAAGGGAGTGTTTTTTCCATCTTTAACAATCATGAATAGAGGTGAAGTTATTGGAGCATTGAACCGGTGGAAATGGCCAGTAGCCGGAGTAGCAGCCGCTTTTATCGGCTCGGTGTACACGATGGGTTTCAGTCAAGTTTTTCAACTTTATGCCGCTGATGTCGATGATAAAGACATTGCTAGCACATCCTATGGGGTGAAAGGTCTTCTGAAAAAGCTCATCAATGATTTTTTACAAGGAGGTAAAAACCCTGAGAATCCTCCTTTGAGCCCGAGCGAAGCAAGTACGATCATAAGACGGAACGAAAAACGAATCGATGTGAATTGTGGAATCATATCGTTTTATGACACTAACAATCTACCATCCAATAACCCTATGGAAGATCGTAATACAGAATGTCGTATTCTTAAAACTAATGGAGCTCTTTTTAGCGTTCTTGATGGTCATGGCGGTTGGCAGTGTGCAGAGTCAGTCAAGACTCGACTACCGATATATATAGCCCTCTCTCTACTCCAGAGATCAGAGTTGCAACGATCGGAGAAAGAAATCCTCAAAGATGTACTCCTATCAAGCTTTTACAGTAACGCTAGCAAAAGTGAAGATTCCGGTCTTACCACAGAATTTACTCTTAACAAAAAGCAACAAATCTTTCACACAGGACCTCAATACCTATTGCAAAGTTTAAATTCCCTAATGAAGACAGACAGAATGCCGGTCGATGAAGCGTTGACTCTAGCCTACTCACAGCTTGATGATGATATATCTGCCGAAGCTATCCCTGTGAAGGTTTTAGATGATTCGTTTGTTGTTGGTGCTACAGGTGCTTGTGCTGTATCAGCATACATTGAAGATAATAACCTCTATGTTGCTAATACCGGTAAGAGACAAAAGTACATAATTGTATACAATTGTACAATATGCCAGCAAATCAATATTACTCGATGCCAGAGTTTCATTCGCATCTGTTTTTGCTTTTACATTTTTTTTACCTTTACCTTACTTGACCAATTGTTCTCAATCTGCCTAATTCTGAACTAGGTAAACGTGCTCTGGACAATAATGACAGGTTTTCCAGATCGCCCAGTGTTGGTTTGATATCTGACACTGCTAAAACATCCCTTCTGCTCCTGGGGCTGGATGTATGAAGCCTGAATAGCACTATCAGATAAATCCTTATCCAATGGATAAAACCTATACAAATTCTATACAATGGAGAACTCTTATCCAGTGGATAACTTTATCCAGGCTTTGTACAACTGCCCCTGCTGTTTTAAAAGATGATCTAAACCTGTACTACCAAAGGTAGCCCAAATATAATGTGCATGAAGTTTTTATGGAAAACATGGTTTTAATTTCAGAACTATTTTTTTCCAAAAACTTTTCTACTTTTTCATATTGAATATTGTTGTTACTAATCATCAATAATTATTGTTATTGCAGGTGATTGCCGTGTAGTTCTTGGAAGTCAAAAACCAGATGGATCATGGGCAGCAACTGCTTTGACAGAAGATCAAACTGCCAGAAATGAAGCAGAAGTACAGCGAATATTCTCAGAACATCCAGGAGAGGAGGGATTGGTAATAAGAAATGAACGCCTACTGGGTCAACTACAGCCACTGCGTGCCTTTGGAGACATCCAGTATAAATGGGACAAGGTCACTCATTCTCACATACTCACTCAAGTCTATGGAGGGCCAATTGTCCCTCCTAATCTATACAAGACACCACCATACCTTACTGCTAAACCTGTCATCACAAAACATCAGCTTCAAGGACATGATAAGTTCATTATTCTTGCTTCAGATGGACTCTGGGACTCGTTAAATAACCAACAAGCAGTTGACCTAGTTGGACAGTTTTTGAACTCGAGAAGTACAACAAAAGAGGAAGTCATTGAAATCAATGCTGCAAGTCATTTAATAAGAAGTGCAATAGGTGGTAATGACCATCATTTTGTTGCTCAAATGCTTCTTGTACCAGAACAATATCGAAGAATGTGGAGAGACGATATAACTGTGACAGTTGTATTCTTTAAAACAACAGATTTACATTCTAATCTCTAATAACATTCTTGAAATAGTTCTTGGTAATAAGTGTTTAAAATCAAGGGTAATAAATGTTTTCAAAATGGTTTAATAAATAATTTGATTATTGTCAACAAGTACTCTAATTCACTTTTTTTTCAATGTCAATGACATGGTATTAAAATATCATTGACATTGATAAATTCTAACTTTTTATTTACTCACTTTGATGCATTTGTAGTTGTGGCTTACTGGTTTTGTGATTCTTCTTCTTTCAATTATCTCAAAACTCAAGAGTTATTTGACCATTAAGAAATGAATATTACCCCAAATTTATACTTGTCCTTTAACTTTGTCCTCAAATTGTCTCAAGTTGTCTCCTCCACAGGCAACTCCTTTTTTTTTTTTGCTTCTTTGCTTTTATGGGGTTGCTGTGGGACGGCAGAGAAAGGACTTGGGACAAATTGAGGGGAAGAAAAGGCCAGGTTTTCCTGTGGCTTTTTGTCTCTAGTATTAATCCTCTTTTTGGAAGCCCAATATATAAAGGTGGGCTAGCACTTTACACAAAATTGACAATGGTTACTAGGATGGACTTGAGCGATTAGTCTTCATTGTATTGTGACCAATATTTCTATTTATCCTTCAACAGAGACTTCTCTTACAATTTTCCTCCACACTGTCAGCCCTATCAGCCATTGCTTGCATGTAATTTGCCAATGTCGAAACTAGATGTGGCTTGGTGTGAGCTAAGTCCTGCAAAGGCTATTGGGATCATTACATTGCAATACCATTTTGCTTTTGTTGCATCCCATTAACCTGCTAACAGTCCTTTATGCTTTTTGAGGACTTAACTAGCCAAGTGCATTGATGAATTTACTAATATTTAAGATGCACTTAGTAGTAGTGGCTTATAATCATGAGGAATTAGTAGTTGGTATGTATTAACTTGAGCCAGTCACTGAGTGTGATCATGGGTTTGTTACGTCCAATGGACGATAAAAGCGAGTCGAGGTGAAAGGGTGGGAGGGCGGGGATGAAAAACAATAGGAGAGCAACCCCAAGTCGGGGAACGGAGAGCACAGGAAGACCATAAATACGTAAGATGTGATGTGTAGGCTAGTTACCGTAAAGCCTAGTGCAGGTTTGACTAAACTGAGTAGTATGCTAATTAATTCTCATACATTTATACTAGTGAGACCGCTGAGAATAGGAACTTTCATTAACATCATTATACAAATTGCTTATAGAAATCATGCAAATCTGATTACCTACAAATTGAGCCAATCATGTTGCTAATGAGATGTGTTATCTAGTATTTTGCATAAATCATGCTAATCCGATGCTCTACAAATTGAGAGAAATGGGTTGCGATTCTATAAAAGCAACATGGTAATAATAGAGGGATTTCATGGCAGCCATGTTTGTGGGCAAGTACAAAAGAAAGGTTTTGAATAACAAAGGGTTTCAATTCCCTTGGGGAAAAAGCTCCATTATTTTGACCACAAACATAACTGCCATGAAACTCCTCTATATGTTGGTAAGGTCCATAATAACAAGAAAAGGGTACTGACTTATCAGTAATAGCCACCAACAATAACAACACCTTTGCACATTTTCACCATGGAGTTCCCAAGGTATTCAATTTATTTCCCTTTTTCATAGTGATTTTGTAAACAATAAAACTTTAGAAAAGCTTTGTCTGAACCGAAATGTTCACCTTGTAGCTGTAATATGTAGGTAAGTTTTCTAAGTGCTACCATTACATTATCTTGTATCAATTCACACATGTTTTGAGCAGTCAATGGAGGTTAATTACATCCATAATGTCATCAGAATGATGTTATACCCTCAGGATTTTGAAAAAAGGAGCCAGTAATTTGTTCAATTTTGAACAAAGTAATAACTGAAATAATTACGAATTTAAATAATCATTAAATAGGGATGTCACGCCTTAGTCACTTCTTGGCAGATTTGATTCAATGTGATTCAGAAATAACTTACTCTTGTATATTCATGTCATATTGTACTTCAATGTAAATGCAGTAATAATTCCTTCACAAAGCCCTTGTGTCAACTTTTCTAAGAAAGAAAATTGTTTATCATTGTCTTTAGCCATATCTTTATGCTAGATTGCTAGTGTCCATTGCTTATGGTGTTGAATTGTAGCTGGTGATATAAGTTAACTGGTTAAAACCCAATTTAGATTACCACATTCATTTGTGAGTCCTTTGCTTTACCAAATTATCATTACAGTTCCCATAATAACGGTCATCATGTAGATCAACATGTCCATATCCATAATGTATCTCAACAGACAACATTTGATACAATCATGCAGAAATCACTCCCAATTAGCTTGCTCAACATTGCGGAACATTCATTAGTATCATTTAGATGGCCATTCTTTACATGTGCTTGTACTCCATATAATTGTAACCAACTATTTTCCTTTTGTTACTGCAGTGTCTAACAACAACTGTTCTGTGGATTTTATGCCTTTGTTGCCTTTTTAGAGGAATATTGATTCCATACTTTGTTATTACCATTATCATCAATGAAAATCAAGATACTACTCCAGTTCCCTCTACTGTATTCAATTTGCTAGATGTAGAAATCTCTGTTTCTTGAATGCTATCAACTTTGGGTATGTTTTCACAAGTGATAAGATGAACAGCACACCAAACAGTAGTTCTCATGGCTTTGGTCTGTAGGCAGAGATCTTTGACAGCTGCCACTAACCCTAAAACATCTAGAATTATACAAAACAAGTTTTAAATTTGATACAAATAAACATGAAACATTTGCTCATTTTTGTTGTTGTAACTGTGTTTAATACATGTAGGTATAATTTCATTCTAAACATATATCCTCAACAACAACAAAATCAAATATTTAAAAATATCTAGAGGCTTTCAGATAACAAAAATACTTGCTGCGCTCATGGGTTAGGACCAAAATCCACAACTATAAATAAGGGAGGTCTTCTTTTCAGCTAAAGAAAAACAATTTTATGTCTAATGAAATTACCTTGACTATCGTAGAACCTAGTTGGTGTGCCTGGTCCTAGTCTACCACGTCCACCTACACCCATCTCCTCTTTGCGTTTTGCCTGTAGTTCTCTGATTATCTGTTGCCACTGTTCAACACTTTCACTAATGCTCTGATGAAAACGGGAATGGCGGATACGTTCTATTCTGCTAACAAGGGTCTCAACCTGAAATGCAGTAAAGCAGCAATCTTAATTGAAGAGATAAAACATTGTGGCCTTAGTTATATATATTACTGTACATCACATGATTTTACATATACACCTATTTCAATAGTCATTGTCACAATCAGTCTATGGTCCACACTATGAAGCATGCAATGTAGGATGGTATTACTGCTTTTGTTATAGATCCATTCATAACATATTTTGGTTGAACATGTTTGTGTTATATGACCATAACAAGTTGTTGCAGTGGTAGATGGTAAAACAAATATTTCTTTAAAATACTTGCAATAAATCAGATATTATGTTCATATTACCAACATCCTTTGCAAGTTTCAGAGTGTGGACTGTAGCTTCGGCTGTGACAACGATTTTTGAAATAGGTGTATATTATATTATGCATTACTTCACTTCCTCTAAGAAATACATTTTTCAAGAAAATATTATTGCTACTTCTAGAATCTATGAGAAACTCAATAATTCTCATTAAACTTGACATAGTCTGTAAAAACATACCTTAGCATGTTCTCTAAGTTGGTCAATAACCATCTTATCAACACGTGATGGATTCGGTGGCAGTCTGAAATTAACACAATTCCCAGGACTAGACAGCTTGCGACTTGACCATAGATGAGATATTTCAGTTTCTGCCTGGTTTTGCAGAGCAAAAAATAATTGTTTAGCAGGAGAATATTACAATATTTTACAATGTAACAGAAATATACAACACAAGTACATATAACACCAAACACAGTGGAAATAAAATATAGTACACAGAATTGCTACTATTCTCCTGTTGAGATATCTTTGGCTAATTTTCACTTTAAAATAAATATATTTTCTCTGGGATTTGAATGCATGATTTTTGTAGCATTTTGTGCACATACCTTTTTTCTTTCCCTTTCTAAGCATCTCAACTGCTCATAACAATCATCTAGCCTCATGTGAAGTTCACTGGAGAATGGACTTTTAGTTCTGGGTGAAGATCCATACAAACCATAGCCATTTTGATCTTTAAATGATGGACTTTGGTAGCCTTTATCTCTGAACAAACTTTGTCTTACTTTAGAATTGATGTGATCGACAGAGTCCCCATTTAATTGTTTTCTGTCCAGTTTTATTTGTCCCATAGGTGGAGATGATGGTGATAGACTTGGTGAACTGTTATATAAGCTACCAGGAGCTGATAAAGGTAATATGAAGCTTTGAATTTCTGGTGATGAAGGTACATAACCATGAATTGATGACGGAGACACCTGGGAGCCGTAGTATGAATTATTACTAGAATTACCAACATAACCTGATTCACATGATTGCTGACTCCGTCCATTGCAGTAAGGTTCTTGAATAGGAAGAAAAGTTTGAAGTGGTGAAGCATTAGAAGAACTGTATGACTGCCCAGTGGGGGAGGGGTAAGGAGATTGCTCATCCATGAATCCATTGATAAAAGGAGAGAATCGATCACAGTCTGGAAGTGAATTTGGTCTCATTGGCTTAGGAAAGCTTGGCATGTCATTAGCAGTAAATTCACTGGAGGTTGAATGGTCTGGAGATAGTGGAGGAGTTACAGCTAAAGTACATGAATCATTAGACCAGATATTTTGTCCAGTAAATGATCCAACATGAGTACCATAGTTAGGGATAGTAACAGTAGGTGCAGAATGGGGATGACTGTTTGTAGATGAAAGAGGCCAGGAATGAGCTGTACCATCAAATCTGCCAAGTAATAAAACATTTTTACTTTGTATCAAATTGACTTAACAAAAATAATATGCCTTAGGGACGGACCATTTAATATTTGTATGGGGGGTGGGTTAAATTCCCCAAAAAATTATCAAGCAAGCTCTCCAACCTAAAAAAAAAATATCGTGCAACATCAATATGGCAAAAAAAATATAGCTTGGTACAGCAAAAAAAATATCCTGCAACACTGGAGGGCGAAAAAAAATTTCAAGCACACTGAAAATCTACCCCCCTCTGCACCCCTTAATTCACACTGAAGCCTATATTGGGAATTGTTCATACACCACCAAAAACTCTGCCCACTGGTATGACTAAATGCTTTGTTGGCTTTCTCGACCAATTCCCAATGAAGACTTTAATTGAGTATGGTGACATGCATCATTATGCAAACTTTGGTAAAATGGAAACCTCTACATGCCATAAAAAGTGGTAGCCACATTTTTAATATTAAGTTATTAAACAATTAAAGGCAACTTGTTTCTCCAACAGTATAGGTGGATTTGCAACCATTCCCAGGAGAGTGAATTGAACAAAACAAACAGCAGCCATCCTCGTGGTCTTGACAAAAGAAAACCTTACTTTTGTTCAATTCACTCTCCAGGGAATGGTTGCAAACCAAGAATTATTGTATAACGTTTATTTTCATCAAAAATATACTATAATTATTATAGGTGCAAATCCAATGGAACATTAAAGCACAGTATGTCTTGCAATATGTTTGACTAGGTTACATGTACATAGCATACTACTTTCCACATGCCAAGTCTAAAAACCATTTTGAAAGCCCACCACAAACCACTGTACATTAAACAGGAAATTGTGGTTACAATGCCTCAACATGTCACATGTAGTGTAAATGATTTCTAATAATAATAAAGGCAATTTGCCAATGGTGGTTTATATACATTCTTTGTTACAAAAATAATAGTATGAAGTTATTAACCATCTTGAAGGGTGATTATCTTTCACCAACAGCCCTCCCAGAAACCACCACCTCTCCTCAAGAAATGATGTTTGTGATTTTGGTTTCACAGGGATTAGAGAATGAGTTTTGAGTCAGTATTTCATCAAGAGATCTTTGTCTTTTATGTCAAAAACACTCAATACAATTTCCTTCAATGACCTTACTTTCTTCTTATGACAAGCAGGCATTTCAAATATTACTTTTTGGTTAAGAAAATGATAAAAAGTGATGTTGTGAAATATCCTATTGCTGTTTTTCAATCTAAATTTTGAATTTGCACAAGCACGTCTATGACAGCAAGGCAGCGTGCACACAGAAAACTTGCAGTCTCATTGACATACTCAAATGTAAAGGTCTCTAATGCATTAATTCATGAATGAAGTAACAGAAAACAGACAGTGGAGAACACAGTGCTGTACTTCAAATTAGTGAAATCTCCTGGGCAACTTGATATTCACAGTTTTAAATAATACTATTTCCTTGAAAGGGACAGCTAGATTAGAAGCTTTGGGAGCACTCAATATATACTGGTAAGTTGAAGACTACTTTAGTGCAAGTTATTTTGTGCTTGTGTCAAGGCAATATCAAATAAACTAGCAATTTCCCTTTCTCAAACTAACAATGACTATATTAAGTTTAAAATTTCATTCATAGTATAACGTTTCTTCAAACAAAATAAACACATTTTGGTTGAAGAAACGTTATACTATGAATGACTATATTTATTGAATCAAAATACCTGACAAATGGACAAGAAGAATGAGTATAATGATTGAAGAAGGGATAGGTCCACCATATCTATTTAATAATTTAGGTTGTATGTTGACAAATAATAAAGGTTCCTTATTCTATTATTGAATGACATCAATCATTAAATGAATGAACTTTTTTAAGGTCAAATATTTACAACATTTTGACATCTAAATGATGTCAAAATGATTGTTGTGTGATTTTATTAACATAACTAATATTCTGATTCCTGTATTATAGAAAGACTTACTCTTGTGAATGAGAAACATCAGACACAGAGTAACAAGGTTCAACCAATGCACTGGATGGCTCCTCAATACTTGTAAAGTTAAAGATAGTATCATCGTCCAAGACTTTGGAAAGCAAATGGAGTGCAATGTGTTTTCCAGGCTGTGATTGTGTAGAGAAAGAACTGTCTGTTGTTATGCCATTAGTATAAGAATGTGGATGGATGGTACCATTTGTCAGGGTGCCATTATGATGAGAAGGACCTAATGCTGAAGTGGAAATGGAGTTTTTGGATTTGCTGCAGTCATTTCTGTTATTGTCATACTGTGAAAAGAGAAATTCATTGTAAAATATGACAAATTACCAGTATTGTGATTTAGAACAGAATTGATAAATTCTCTAGAATACCTCAAATATATCAATTGATGATATTGCTATAGCAATAGTACCAGTAATTAATTATAAGAGTGAATGGTCTGAACCCAAAGTGAACCGATGTAGATGAGTTATGATGGTCAATGTGCATAGTCTTGAGAACAGAAGTTTTTCTCAACAATATATTATTATCATGAAGTGTGGTAATTCAAGGAAAAAGTATGACAATTTTATTAAAAAATAACAGACAAC
>JAUPMH010127808.1:0-14972 GCA_032270665.1 Metridium farcimen
ACTCACTATAGAGTTGGGTTTACTCACTATAAAGTGTCATCCTGAATGCATAATTAACTCAATATACTGAGTTGTATCTACTCAGCCGTTTTTGCAGTGTAATAACATAATAATCAATTTCTTATATAGCGCGCCCCATGAAATATATATGTGCCTTTACAAACTAAGTGGCACGAAAAAAGGCATAATAAAATGCGTTGTAATAAAGTCAGTTCTAAAAACAAAACAATTTCGGCAAGTTCACTAGTTGGCCTCATATATATTTAGAAATCGATCGATCGACAACGATATCCTAGTTACTGCAGCAGCTGCTGGCCACATTTGTACTATAATGTTCTAGCATGAACTGGTACGTATATGTCATATGCTGGCAAAGTCTACTACTAGTTTTAACACTAAAGTGATACTTTTTTAGACACATCAAGCCTTATCCATTGCGAAGAAAGTCTTATTTTTATCTGAAATGGTTCACCAGACTATATTTACTCGACTAGTAGAAAGATATATACATCTTGAAGGGGTGGCGAATGGTACCCCCAAAAAATTAAAAGTCTCGGAAAAAATGATCAAGTCTCGGAATCTTGCCCTTTGTACGCTTAGTCTCGGAGTCTCGTTTTTCATTCGCCTTTTTGCGTCCCGGAGTCTCAATTTTTTATTCGATTTTGAGAAACAAAAAACTCGGTCTCGGATTTTTAAAATCAACCGATCGAGTCTCGGTCTCGGAATTTAAACGTACGTCTCGGCGTCTCAGATTTACCATTCGCCACCACTTCTTTATATATATCAAAGACGTAGATCCATTTCCCGCCTAACATGGGTACCAGAGGTTATTTTCTACTTGCTTTGGCTTTGACGTTTGTAAATCTAACGGTTTGTGCATGAAGCAACCAGAAACTTCTCTTAATGTTTTAACGGACAAAGACGTACAAATGCCGTTCAAAACAAACACTAGATCACGAACCCTCTGGCCGTTACGATGGTAGTTCCCATCTATAATGAAAACTCGGAATCGTCTTTAGGTGTATTTTCTCTTGAAGAACCATCATATACTAACGCATTTCTTTCTGGAAAAGTGTCATATATATTATTCACTGGATTTATTCAGCTCTTGGTACGATTGCGTGATGTCAAAACGATACGTTTCCAAGTGCCCTAAGTCAATCAAACATTAAGTAGACATCGCCCTACGTTAATTTTTGCTTTCAAATTCACGAATTGTCCATTTGTTTAGTCAGTGATAAACTCAGTATCCCCTCGGTTCTCTGTAACCTTTTATAGATGCAAGACAGAATGTTTCTGTACAATTGCACAACACTATTGGCAGTCGTGTTTCTTCATATATACTGAATAAGTCTTTTCAGTCCTTTCGCTGTGTTTTTCCATAACTAATATGGTTTTTCATTACTAGATCCGGCTTAATTCTTTAACTATGGTCTTTCTGTTGGACAGTGCGGGTTGTGTTCTATAAACGTAGTTTTTCTCATTCAATAAGATCATTTTTAACCAAACTGGATATATTCTTGTCAATTCACCAATGATCATTATCGGTTAGTTTGTCTAGTACAATGATCAGCCCTAATTAACGATCCTTAGGTGGTGTATAAAGCAATTATCGGTATGGCTTTTAGTACAGAACAAAAGCAGTTTAGAGGTATCTCCATTATCGCGGGAATTTCATACGCTAATGCATCTCAAAGAAAAATCAAGCAATGTTTACTCAAGACTTCGAGGGAAAAACGACCGCGTTTCTGGCGCTGAAAAAACGCACGAGTTCTTGTGCAATCGGTGTATTATTACCTTGTTAAGACAGCACTGGAGTTCTGAAGAGTATTGATGCAAATTCCTCCACATTGAAGTTGACAGTTGTACTGGTATTCGTCTGACAGGTAGCTTTTATATCCACTTTCTGCGTTGATTAATTTAGACTAATTTAGAATTAATGATCGATGTTTTCGATAACTGTTTGAAGAGAGATCAGTATTTAGTACATGCGGCGAAGAAGACACAAAAAAGAGAGTTAAGCTTAGTTATTGACAAGTAGGGAGACACGAGCTGGAAGCGTGACTTATTGATATGCGGAATGAGCCGATCGATTGCTCTTTTTAGTTTATTACTCTAACTGTGAATAGTAATAGTGTGTTTATTAATGACACAATCCCGCTGTTTTCAGATTTCAGATTGCTTGTCACTAAAATATTATCGTTGTCTTCTTGCTCTCTTGCTTCTTGAAAACATTTCTCTAGTCAGATGCAAATAACCAAAAACAAACTAGTAAAATCTATTTTCCGGTATCTTTACTTATCTCTTTATTGAGCACATGGCATTTGACAGTCAGCAATAGCTTTACTTCAATAGACTGTTTACACTTCGCTGACTGCGATTACAAATTCAATAACTCGTAAATACTAGTACGAACGGCGTACTTCGTGGCTGACGTCTATTCTTATTTTCTCTGCATGACTGTACATCGACACAGGTCTTGCTAATGCCCGTAAACAACTTGAGTCTTACTATTGCATGGATAAATGATTTTGTGGCCAAGTATTTTAGAACGCGCTTTGCGAATCAATGCGAATAACCTCGTAGAACCTTAAAGGGGCGGGAACTAGGTTAGTGGGAGTTAGTTTTCTGTGGACCTTGGGTATATAATATTGGTCAATACTCCAGGCATTGTTAAGTCTTCAAATAGGTCAGGTGGAAGTCTTTGTTCGCGATCAAATCTTCTTATCGGCCACATGGTCGAAACAATAGCTGGCTTTGTCAGTTTTGTAAATAGAATTCCAACATATTCGAATCATTTTGTGAATATCTACCGAGTTAGCATGAAGTCTAGTGATCCAAAATGGCTGCAATGTCTTGTTTTAACCACTTTTAACACTATTGGAGACATTTAATATTGGTACGATCGATTTGACCACACGTGTACGAGCCCGCGAGCATTGTGGTCCTTGGTTTCAGCCACGTGAAGCGGGGTTTGCCAGTTCGGGTTTGACGAAAAAGTTGTTCCCTGGGAAACATGAAGAATCTATGAGCTGTTTACCATGCACAAGACGAAAAATGGAGGATTGTTTTTGCTGTTGAAGGATTTCAGGCCGTGATTTGGTTCATGATGAGCACACCTTTCTCCTTGTAAGTAGAAATACATTTCGCCGCTTTTCTTTCAACCAAAAAAACTGTTTTCATAACATATGAGGTCGTGAATGACAAATACTACTTGAAATGCGAATCGCTTTGGAAAGTCGTTTTGCAATATCATTGATTCAAGTTTTTAAATGGAAATTTTGATATTTTGATATAAAAGCAGTGCAAGGTAGTTTTTTCTTTTGCTAAACGCTTTTAAGAGATATAAAATAGCGAATAATCCAAGTGTCACGTAGCTAAATTTCACTCGTTCGAAATTTACATCTCACAATTCATGTAGCTTACATAATCCAAAAGTCCATGAAAAATGAATTCAATGATATAAAATAAATAATAAGCTTCAATTAAAACTATCATCCATGTTCCTATAAACGAGTATTGGGTTTTTATTGGTATTATTCGTTGAATAATTCGCTAAAAGTACATTATTATTGGTGAATTTGTGACTGCTATCGACAGAGCCACTGTTCGGGTACCGGTAAAAAACACAAACAAAAACAACTTACTACGAAATACGATAAAAACAAGTTGGTAATTCTACGAGAGTTCGTTTTACAAATAACATTTTTGCTTTATTGATTTTAATAACGCTCCGGTGATCATATTCGAAAATAAATTTTAAGGGGTCATAAACCTAGCAAGAGTCGCATGAACGCCTCTAGTTATTTTCAAGTTAAAACAAATTTTACTATATATACTCTTGTTGAGCATTTAAAACGTTTAAACTCTCAGTTTTGACATAAAGAGCTCGCTTACTCTAGAATAATAATCAATGTAATTGTATTCTGTGTTGTTAGTGAATTTTTCGTCCTTTTTAGTGCTAAAAAAAATCGTTTTAAATTTTGTAATACTCGTACGCTTTCGTACAAAGTTGATTCTTGCTTAATAGGGTTTTTGTATTATTCTTTGTGGTAAAGTTTAGATACACTAGGTTTTCCTTTTTAATTCGTATTTATAAATGATCGAGTAAAAGAAGGCGCAACCGAATAAGAGACAATTTGCATATTCGTTTTCAGCTGTCGCTTAAATATTTCGCAGCTAAAATATACTCCAATTCTTCAAATCCTTGAAAAACGCTCTCATTATCACGAGAATCAGCACTTGGGTTGTTTTCTTGTTATGGAAATAGCAATATCCCGTGGGAATGTTGAAAAAAAGGATTCAGCGACAGAACTCTTTGTATCATTTGCATTGATTCACCTTGGGACTGAATATCGCTAATGAAAACATATCGTATTGTTGTTTTTCATTTAAACATTGGCTAGAATTTTATCCCCATCAATTATTGAAACGCGCCAAAATTATGTACAAGAACTTGTTGGCGTTCGTTTTTGCAACCTGATACGTCTTTGCAGTGAATGAATAGCGGAGAAAATTGGTCAAGTCTGGAGAACGAATCCCACAAAGACTTTGCAGCTTTTGGTTGCGTGCTGCGAGCTGGCCTCCCATAGTTCGCGGATAATATACTGACTCTATCTCCATAGGGCGCAAACTACGATCAATGCGTGCACCGAACAACGTAATTCTGTCACAACCAATAGATAATACTTTTCCAGATAGTTTTAATCATACCCGTAAATCTACAAGCAAATCCTATTTTTAACATTGCATGAACAGTCATTGCAGTTGGACTGGTATTTTTTTCTTCTTATTTTTAAACAAGGAATTGTAAAATTTCGCTTATGTTTTTACGTTTCAAAACACGATGTCCACTGCTACGCATTTTTATATATATTTTTACTTTGAATTAGTTTGCAAAAATGACAACAGCCATTAAAATAAGTTGTGTCTACTGTGAAATGATGTCTCGATTATAGTTTAGCTTTGTACGTGATGCAGTTTAATCAAAAGAGAAGAGAATAGCCTAAACTTCATGATTCTTGGATTTGCTACAAACTCCTGCGATTTATTTGAAAGAGAATCCAATAACAATTATATTGTTTTCGCAAAGAAAGACACAGGAAAACAAAACAGGTCCTTTTTGTTTATAAATCTCGTCGCATCGTAAAGCTTTTAGCTTTGCAAAAGATATGATCAGAATCAAACAAGCCACTAACTCAAAATATACTTCGTTGTTTTTATTTAGTTCGACACCTTTCTAACCTCTGTAGTGTTAATTTGAACTTTTTAAATCAAAAACAAAAATAAAAACCCAAAATATCAAAACAAAAACGGTGTCCAAAAACCGCCGTTTTTGCCTGAGATGGTCATACATAATTCCACGAAAACTCCTTTAATGTTTGAATATCTAAAACTTGGGGGGCATAAATGCATTTTACCAGATAAATATTTAGTTATAGAAAGGAAAAACAAGCTTTTCACTTAGTAGCTTTGTATTCGTAACACAAACCTCAAGTGCTAATTGTTCGCGAGTTTCACCACCTAAAGTAATGGTTTTCAGTCGTCCACAGAATTATTTGAAAAGCTTTTGTTTTTATTTATATAGAAGCTTTTTCCCTCCAAAATGACTGTACTGTAAAAATATTACTTTAAATATTGAGTCTTGCGGTTTTCCTAGATCAAAGATAATTTTTCGCTCAGTTGTTTGTGTCTAGAGATACTAAAAGTACGTGCCCAATCAATTTACTCAATCTTTTGATAATTTCAGTTCAATAATTCAGTAAAATATCGAGCATAAAAACTTCATAAAAAGCCGACTAGTGAATTTTTATGACCCGAATTTCATACAGGTGTTTAATATTAATCAATTTACTGTATTATATTATCATGCAACTGTTTCTATTATATAAATCCATCTGTTAGACACTGAGGGAAGACAAAATAATAGAAGAAACAGTATTTCTTGCAAAAACTGTTGGTACTTTCCACGAACTTGACCCTTAAAGTTATGTGACGGTCTATATCTTTGTTTGTACATTAAGTGATCGGAAAGGTTTCATTTTTTATTGTATAAGATCTTAATAGCTATGTAAATTTTATATAATCTTCATTTCCAAGATAAATGCCGTCATAATTATGTATATTAAACTCGAACTTTTTTTTATTACTCTTTATTATATAGTTAATTTTGAAATTGAAATTTGTCGGCATTTTGACCGACAAAAATATACTTCATTAATTGTGGTTAGCATGCGAGGTGTAAATCCGTATGAATCGATGATAGAAAATCAAAACAATATACTATTAATGTTTAATTTCCTTTTCTTGAGTAGTAACGTATGAGTTTCGATATTTTTATTCATATGTGTTTGACGGTGAGTGATGCAAATCGAGTATGCAAATCGAAAATAGTTTGTGTAAAGCGACGGTTACTCCTAGTTACCAATGATAATTAACAAGCAATTCACCAGAAAAGGAGCTTTAACAAAGTTCTTCTATGACAAGCGCCGTTTCTATGTAGTAACGTGTAATTGGATCGCAATCGCCTTGTTAGCGGACTACGGCGTTTGTTTTTATTTACCAGAAAACTTCGGTTAAATTGGCGGGAAATTTATCACGTGGTAAGATTTGGGCTCCACGCGTCCGTGATCAACACCGTGAAAAAGCAAGCGAAAACGCACGCCTGAAAAAAGTTGTTTTTTCTTGATAATTATTGCTTACTTTGGTTTTATAGATGATTGAAGGTTTATTGTTAGTATTTATGTGTAGCTGTAGCGTCGTAGAGTGTTTTTAGATGTAGTTGAAGTTAGTAGTAGTTTTTTCCCACAGGTGGTGCATTCTTTCTCGTATTGACGCATGTTGACAAGATTATCATCTATTGTTTGCACAAGACCGGTTTTGTTGTTGTTTTTCTTTTATATTTTCTTGTGAATTTAATTTGATTATTTTTCATTACTACGAAGTGGTCTTTATTGCTTTTGCAATTTAACCCTTACTAACACATCCAAACGAACGAATCAGCAGGTTTTTCGTTGCTAATTGGCCTGCAGTCCTGATGTATCTGCTTGTAAAACTGACTTAATTTGTCTCGAATGCGCTATGCATGGGTGCAAATGTGTTTATAAGTAGCAACGCAAAGCTGCAGATACAAAAACACCCGAAAACGTGTGGACTCTGAGTATGTACAGTTTTCAGTATGCAAATTTCATTGAGCTATGTTTGTTTTTGCTCTTGAAAAGTCGTTTCAGCTCAGTATTATTCAATAGAACTTGTTCTGGATGTGTTTTCTTTGCCGTAGTGTTAAAGTTTTTGGTGTTCAGCCAAACATAGCTAAAGCGGGTTTTTTTTCAAGGTCAATCATTGTCAATGAACAAAAGCCCCATGCCTGGCCAGTCCTTTGTAAAATGTTTACTTCCCATGAGATTTGAAGTGAGGCCCGGCGCGAGTTAGGCATGTGATGTCATGCTTGATTGGGTGAATCTTGGTCAACATCACCAGTGTGCTTGGAGATTAAGAGATATCGGCTTTAAAACACTTCGCTTTTGTCAAGGCTTGTGAACTCTTAGCTCGGCGCTAAGTAACTTTCGCAATGAATTTGCTTAGAGATTTTAACACAAACAATGAGAGCCACCTAAGCAGTAGTTTTAGTAGAAACAGCAGTCCCAACTGAGCAGTAACTGTAGGCAACGTGTACAGCTAGCAGTAATAGATAGCAAAAATAGTAAATTAAAAATAGCGTTACTAAATTACGTTTCGGATTTCAATCTTTCATTCACCAATGTATAAATAGCAGTAACAGCAGTAGCAACCGCGCAGTAGCAGTAGCAGCAGCAGCAGCAGAAGTAGCAGCAGAAATAGCAGCAGCAATAGCAGTGAAAGCAACAGCAGTAGCAGCAGCTGTAACAGTAGCTACTGCAGTAGTTGTAGCAGTAGCAACCGCAGTAGCAGTGATAGCAGCAGCAACCGCATTAGCAGTAGCAGTAACAGTAACAGCTGTATTACTGCCGTAGAAGTAGCACCCGCAGTAGCAGTAGCAGTAGCAGCGGCAGTAATGGTAGTTGTAGCGGCAACCTCAGTAGTTGTTGCAGCAGTAATAGTAGAAGCACAGCTGTGTTAGTGGTGGTGCATGCCGTAGTAGTCGCAACAACACTGAGCGGCAGCAGCAGCAGCAGCAGCAGCAGCAGCAGCAGCAGCAACAGTAGGACCACAATAGTGAAGTGTAGTGTTCATGCATAATTGTGTATATACTCACTTCATATAAATCGTTTTCACCATTTAAAAGCAACAAGCATCAACAACTACGCTTCATAGTATTTTTGGCTGTCATTGAAATAATGTAATATTGTATTTTACTACATTAATAGTAATGTTGTTTCAATAACAGACCAGCAAATGCGCATGCACACTAAATGCTACACATCTAATCAGTTAGCAAGCCATAAAAGCAAATAAAAAGAGAATCTATTAGCGAATTTTTATTAAAAATAAATGCCCAAAGTAATTTAAACTGATACGCCAACTGTCATATTGAATCAGTCGTTTATTTTCGGCCAAACCGATCCAAGCTAATCTCTTGAATAAATCGTGTAATCAAAAATAAGATAAAAGCATGCAACCATCTGGCAATGTCTAGGGTTTTTAGCCATGCGTTCATCACGCAAAGTTCCTCCTGTTCAGGGTCATATACTGATGAATCAGTCGGTGTAACATTTGATAGGCTTGCTAATTCGAGTCCGTTATCAGGGGTTTGCATTAAGTGGGGGCAATAGACCGGTAATAAACACTGTAAATGACCAATGTGGGGAAATTTGAACTATGACTAGCGAGATAGTCATCTTTATTATGGATTTTGAACAAAGCCGAAAGACCACGACATCGGATTTCCATTTTGTGAATTGAATCTATACTATATTTCCTTTAAATATTTTTGGAGTGAATCTGTTGCTTCCTTAAAATAGATTCTACATTTCGAGTTGTCATATATATCAAGGTTATCTCTCATCTATCGTAGGATCTAAATGAAGCAAGGAGTTATAAAAGGTCTATGGGTACTTAGTTAGGAGTAGATCATTTCAGTGTAAGTCATTCGTGACGCTTTCTGCTTCCAAAAAGCTCCCCTCACACGAAGATATCAACTAGGACATACGAGTTAGTAGTATTAAACTATTACTTTTACTTTGAAAATATAAGAAATATTAAAATAGATAATTAAAAAAAAATAAAAGTTCTTTTTTTGCAATTTGACGCCCAGAGCCGGAAATTTAATGTATTGTAAATACCAAAAAAATGACCTCAATACTGTTATAACCCGATTTTAAATGTACCAAGTTATGTACAACTTGGTGCCATATCAATGTTTTTAGATAATCAAGTTATTTTCGAGATAAAATATACATGTAATAAAAAAATAAAAACTGTAATTTTTTCGAAAGTTTTTGAGAGAACCTCACTTTCAGAAATAATAGATGAAGAAATAAATAGTTCGCAATGGTTTTCGTTGCATGAAAAGACAATTTGTATTTATTTATTTAATAACGTTGTGAGAAATTTTTCTAGTCTTCTAACGCCTTATAAAAATTAGTATAAGTTTAATAACAAGCCTTATGAAATATAGGCCAGGAAATATTAAAGATTTATTGACTTTATTGGCCAGTAACAGCTTGTTAGGCTGCTTTTATTGATGATAGCATTCTT
This sequence comes from Metridium farcimen, assembly GCA_032270665.1. Classification (NCBI taxonomy): domain Eukaryota; kingdom Metazoa; phylum Cnidaria; class Anthozoa; order Actiniaria; family Metridiidae; genus Metridium; species Metridium farcimen. Next base: position 9,676 of record JAUPMH010127808.1, read on the forward strand.
TAATAGAGCTAGATTATTGACATGTCTGTAGACGAATCTGCTTTAAACAGCCATTTAACAATTTGCAATTTTTACCATCCATCTTTCAAGACTTCAAATGCATAAGTGTCTTTCCATTTATCAAGATTTTAATCTTGCCAACATTGAAACTGGGATGATTGAGATCGTATAGAGGGAATGTTTTCTCGTGTAAAAATTGTCAATGAGTCCGTTTATGTCATTTCTCGAAACTGGCGTGTACAAATGGTCCCTCAAATTGTACAACGCGAACTACACAAATTGTTAGGTAAATCCAATGCAAAATGTAAATATTTCGATCATACTACTGCTTGCAAAGCTATTGATTCAGTTTATAATTGAACTAGATGACGAAGGACGAAATAAAGCTATGGATTTCGATATTACTTTGAGCAATGAGAAGGAAATGAGCTCTAATAAAAGTTAGGTTATCCCAATGCAAAATGTAAAGACTTAAAATTATTCTACTGCTTGCGAAGCTATTGATTCAGTTTATATCGGGTTTATATTCGAAGTAGATGACGAAGGACGAAATAAATCTATGGATTTCGATATTACTGTTAACAATAAGAAGGAAATTAGCTCGAATAACAGTTATGTAAAGAAGTTACTGACCTCGGCAAAAGTTTACTGTATATGGAAAACTTCTGGAAGGCAATGCAGCTTGAGTCGTTTAGCGAGCTTGTCTCACTTCAACTGACACACAGCTTGTGACCCGCAAAGTCTTGCCGAAAGCTGAGGCAATCTTGAAGTTATTCAAACGTCTGGATTTATACTTTCAAACGGTTCGTGTTTTAAAGGTTATCAGCATGGCACGAGCCACGCGCGCCTGTCTTGTGCACTTATGTTAAATCCCTTTGTCTACTTTTGGCGGGAAAACAACAGACGCGTGCGCGCACGTTGAAATGGCGGGAATTTCACCTCCATACCGCCAATGTATTTCTTAGAATCGTAGAATCGGGTCATAAGCGTTTAAGGAAATAGTTTGCTACAGTTTTAAAGTATTTTATCCGGAATAACCAAAGTGGGCATTTGCTACAGCTATCATAGATAATGAATGAGGTAATTTAAAGCCGTGCACAAATCCGATTAATCCCCATGTTGAGTCCAGCCTTCCATCACTCTTGTTGACTTTGGTAAGCATTGTTTATTGACTCAATACTTCGGTCAGAAAGTTTGGTTATTCTTATATAAAGGTACGTCATCTTGTTTCACTCTTCGAGGTTCGAAAGGGCTCATTGAGTATTTATTTTATCGCACGCTACAAGTTATAGTTCATCGATAACTAAACATAACATTGTAGATATGCTTGCTACATCCCCATGTATCTATCAATAGCGAGATAACTGATCTAGCGGTTTATCTTTATCAGCCCTTTGCTTAAAAGATTCTAATCAAAACGGGTATGGGCGAAGTTATTAAACAAATACAAGGCTTTGAAACTCAAGATTTATCTTGCAATTCACAATAACAATACAAACTGCAGCAATAGATGTATATTAAATAATGATGGTTAATGATGTAATTCTATCCTGATTAATGTTAACCACCTTGGCTATTAGAGCACTGTGTTTGTCAGTATGTTGATTCATAGCTGCGAAGTAGTTCACTTCGAAAACTTTCACTTCGAAACTACATGTTTAAACTGAGCTAGTCATTAAACTGGATTCCTACTTCTTTAGCTGCACTTGCATAGGAATGCGGTGACGTCGTCCCATGAAAGGATTTGACACATTTGTCAAAGAAAACACCTTTGAAGGTGTGTGTACTGACTCCTCCTTTATCGGTACTGAGGGCTGTCCGGTCGTAATCTTAGACCACATTTGGGATATGAATTTAGTCTAGACATCTGCTTTAGAAAGGAGCTGTTTTGCAGTTTTTCAAGTTAGTTGGTTGTTCAGATTGAGTACAAATGTACGAATAAGCTTATTGAGGATTTCAAGGTGAGATTTCTGTACATGTCGTTCATCTAAGACGTATTTGATGTACATAAATATACCATATTGACTCAGCTAAGCTTTAACTAAACTATATCAAATCTTCTCCAAAACTAGCTAATTCCTCAGCCTATTAGTTAACCAATGTATACCTAAGAGTCCCAGAACGGAATCAAGGACTTTAGAAGTTCGTTGATAACTTCCTATGTAGTGTTTACTTTCAAGCCAAAGTTCTCTCTTTCTCAGCGAATTCTCCAAATACTTCTTTTCAAAGGTAAAAACTGTTAATTGTCAAACTTCTAACACCTTTTGTCGATCTAATTAATAAATTAATTCTGGACGCAATGGTTTATAAAATGTAATTGTGGTTTTCCTCTATAATACATTCGGCTAGCCTATCTTGTTGTTAGTTTATGGGAACATGTTTCTTCTAAACTTTACTATCTTTGGGCAACCATTGATTTCCTGACCATTGTATTCAGAGCGAACTAATTTGGCGCACGTACTTGGCCAAAAATTAAGAAAATTTTCGTTAACTTTTTTCTCGTTGTGTTCTCAAAGAAATATTGTTGAAATATATATCACAGTACCACTGTTTTAAGCCTTGTGAACTACTTTAAAACTTTAAGCCAATAAACACGAAGTTCCCGTCCTTTTCCTTTACATGGTGGTCTAAAACTACACAAGTCTATTCAATTTCCTTGACGTGAAATTATTGGATTTTATTCGCTTCCTTCGCCTTGATTAAAACGAGTAGGAACTAGGTGACTTCAAGCGCTAAGAATGTAATCAAGCCGGGCGAATATTCTAACGCTATTTGAGCTAAACGTTGTCTTGATAAGTTTGTTCACATATCTTTAATCCATGTGGGTGGTACGAGAGAGCTTTACGTCATGCACTAAAATAACAAGCGCGTGTGCTCGCCGAAAACAATACCCTTTTTATTTCCATTTGTTTAGACATTCCTAAACACAAAAAGACGATACTAACCAAATGAAAGGAAATTCTCTCAAATCTTTCTTCAACTTCATCAGTATCATCGCCTTCAGCTTTATTTAGAACTATTTAATTTGAAGCTCAGATTAGCGAGTGGAAAAATGATGGATTACTTAACTATTTGAAATACAAACAATAACATATGGGTTTCCTGATTTTCTTTAAAAACATCCAGGAGATCCCTGGGTAGTGCTTGATAAAAAGGCTTTTAAAAATCCATCGAAGGTTTTTTTTTGTTTGTTTTGGAGTATTACGAACTTTTCGAGTTGTCAAAGTTTTCGGTATTCGGTATTTTTAGGGATTCTGTTATTATCTTTATGAACTTCTTTGGGTTATTAACTTGGTCAGCTGGGGTTTGTTTGTTGGTTTTGTTTGATGTATTGTGGCTAACAATTGTTTGCTTATCTTTATTTGCAAGTTATTCGTGTTTTATTATCATCCGTTTTCATTGTCTGTGTATTCCTCTGTCTTTTAGACTGTCTGTCTGTCTTTCCTACTGTCCTTTGCCCTTAGTTTTAAACGCCTGTCTATTCTAATTAAAAGAAAAAAACTTCAGGTCATGAAGGTCATGTGTGAAAGTTTCGCTTTTATATGGACACAAAAAGCCGGAATCTGCCATTCTCTAATCACAAACAAACTGTCTTATATCTCTCGAAACGAGTTGGAACTTCACTTTTAAGTTATTTAGCAGTTCTTTCCATCCTTTACCCACTTTATTGATGAAGGTTTCGAACATGCCTTGCTTAGCAAAAATCCTAACAATTGTTTGCTTATCTTTATTTGCAAGTTATTCGTGTTTTATTATCATCCGTTTTCATTGTCTGTGTATTCCTCTGTCTTTTAGACTGTCTGTCTGTCTTTCCTACTGTCCTTTGCCCTTAGTTTTAAACGCCTGTCTATTCTAATTAAAAGAAAAAAACTTCAGGTCATGAAGGTCATGTGTGAAAGTTTCGCTTTTATATGGACACAAAAAGCCGGAATCTGCCATTCTCTAATCACAAACAAACTGTCTTATATCTCTCGAAACGAGTTGGAACTTCACTTTTAAGTTATTTAGCAGTTCTTTCCATCCTTTACCCACTTTATTGATGAAGGTTTCGAACATGCCTTGCTTAGCAAAAATCCTAATGTTAAACCAAATTCATTTAGCTTACTTGGCAAGAAATCGTTGAGAAAAATTCCCTCAGTTCTCACGTAGTTTACTCAAGGGAATCGGTCGTGCTGTAATAGCCATGAATAGCACTCTTGACCTCTCGTCCGTTAAAAGTAAACTTTTTCTCACACTTCTTTTATAAACAGCTGATAGACGCTGCCAGAAACGTTGTAACTCCACAGTGTAAAGCTGCCTATGTTTACCACGTGAAACTGATCAGTCTTGTTCCTTCGACGCGCATATTCAATTGAATTACTTCAATCAATAAGCTGTCATTTAAAAGATCGTACTATAAGATTACTACAGCTCATGCAATGTTTGTTGCTAAAGCTAGTTACTACATGAGCTGTCGAGCACTAGATCAACTCACAGGCGGTTTTTGACAACCCAGTTAACAATGTTGCCTCCAAAGTTGTCAGCGATTACAAGTTGCGCTTAAACGTCCAAGTAAGTGGGTTAATTTATTAGAACGAGGCGAAATTTCGTAATTGCTACTGCAGTTGTGATGTCAAGCCCGCATGTCATAATGATTGTGTAGTATTCTGCACATCAAATTGTTATTATACTCTATGATTAGCGTGGTTTTGAATACAATGTAAATTACTTCATATAAGGTTCGATAACAAGACAAACGCCATTTCTTATTCCCCCGCATTTTTAGTGACAAAATGTCGATGAAAAAAAAGTGTTTGTGAAGTGAAATAGAGCGAACCTGTAATCCCACAGAAATTACTCAAGCGCACTATTCCCACTTGTAAAGATATACTCACACTATGTCAGAACATATCGTAATTGTACATTTAACTTTTTATAACAAATGTACATTATACAGACAAGCCATAGGTGAAATTTCAATTTATCAGACTTACTACAAGCCATTATATTGTAAACACCTTTTTTGGAGTTTTGACATTTAATATCAATGAAGTTCAGGATGGAGAAAGACTGGGAAAACTTACTGACACTAAAAAAAAAATGAAAATGTTCAACCTTGAAAAGTTGAAGCACTTTTCAAAATATTTTATATTATTTATTTTATATTTTATCCACTGTTTATGAAATTTAGCGTGTCCAAAGTTCACATTTACAACCAACCGTTATCGTTTTTTGACAACTAAGGATAACAAAACCCCGAGACAAAGTCAACTTTTACCGCAGAGGAAAGGCTGTCAATGCGCTCGGAGACACTCACC
>JAUPMH010127919.1:0-16364 GCA_032270665.1 Metridium farcimen
AACCAATATCTTTCACAGTCTTGGCGCGAGGACTGTGCGGCGGACCAGACAACGTTTTTTGGATTAGGTGTATATATATCTACCCCCTCTTAGACTACAAAAGCACCCTCTCCACCCCTATGTACAAAAAATGCAATTTTTACTCAATACAAAGTATCCAATGCAATGGCCTTGTACCATGATGCCGCAAATATCTAAACACTTAACAATTTGATTATACAGCAGAATCTCATTAGAATTTTCAGATAGCAAACTGCAGGTGTACACAATTATACAAGAAAGAGAATTAAAAAGCGCGCACAAACACCGTTACGCTATAATTTAATGACCAACTAAAAAGGCTCAACAAAACAAAAGAGTAAGGATGAATCTCAATTTTGACATGACTGAATTCAAGCCTAAACGATCTCTTTTAGACATTTCCATGATATAATATCTTTAACTATCTCTAATTACATTTTTTTCCCTTTTACATCTGTCAGATCAAACGTGCTGCTTTCGTGATTTTCAATTCAAAAAATTGTAAAACAATGTGTGTTTATATATTGTTTTCCACAAAAATATCACTATTTAATTAGCAGTTCATTAGATCCCAATTAAGTTCTTTATTCCAAACAATTCTTTTATCATTAGTTTACATTACCATGTGTGAAGGAAAGCCTGGACAAAAGTCCATGTTTATATCTACATAAACTACACATTTATCAAACTATAATTTACATTCATTTGCAACTTTTTATGGAAATTTTGTTGGCTATATATTTCAACATTTCCACTGTAGGAGGCATTCCTGTACTTTTAGTTACTGGACTTCAAGAGATGATCGATCGATTCCCCAAAGAACGTCCAAACCTAAAGAGGCCACGGACCAGGAAGCCACCTTTTAAGAAGTTATGAGTAAAAACTAGTGGTGTGACGTGGAATTAACAGTCTCTCATCGCCGACAAAAATTTTTTCTATGAACTGACTTGACATAAAATGTCCTGTGCTCACCCCTGGGCTCCAGGAACTATAACTATATATGGAAAATTTATATGCGTATAATAAAAATTATTGGGTAATAATTACAATTACAAATTCCCCGATGTTACAAAGTATAAGGTCGAAGTTAAATAAAGTATGTTGTATACTTAGGCTTTATAAGTTTTTGTATTCAAGTTCCAAGACTGTCGTAACAATTCCACTCAAGGCTCCCAAATGCTGCTTGATATCCTCCATTCTAGGGATGTATTCACTCTCATTCGTAGAAATAGCATTCACCGCCTTTCGTATCTCCTCTACACACTTTACTATCGCTTTATGGCCAGGAACTTCAGCATCTACGAGATCTTCAAGCGTGCGGTTAAACGCGCCATGCTCACTGTTCAGCTGTATCTTTAATTTACCACAAAGCTCGCGTACGGGTCGTATAGACGGGATGCCATGTCCATAACGATCTATCTTCGCAAAAGCAGTGTTTAATTTCTCCACTGCTGCTTCTACGAACTCTAAATCTTCTTTCTGAGCAGCGTGGTCGTTTGTGTATTCGTCCGAGCTCTCGGACGCGCTTCGTCGACGGGTCGAGATGTTGTATGAAGTTGGAAATCTCCCGCGATTTCGTCCTTTCGCGTTCTCTTGTATATCCATTGCTGCTTTGTTCAAGTTCTCCATGCTTTTCCATGTTCGTCGTAGGTTTGACGACGAATAACGGCTCATTTTTTCTTGTAAATTGTCTTTCGTTTTGTAAGCACTTGTAGTTTAATGTGATCTTGTTTTCCTCATTAATTGGGCGTCGCCCTGCAAGGGTGATCTCATTTTTTTTGAAGAAATTACTTCATACAACATTCATTGGGCCATTTATATCATAATTGTTTCTTTCGGAAACATTTGAAAGTTTTATATAAAAAATAATTAACAAAAATTATATTAACCATTAAAAGTTTCGCGACAAAATTAAAAAAAAATTCCTGTACGTACTTTTATGTCGAAAGTTATTCCCAGCGGGGGAGGTGTGGGGACATTTCGCTAGGAATCACGGTAAGGAGCACACGTGATCAGTTTGAATCAACCGCGAAACACTCGTGCAAAATGGACTACTACATTTCTCCAATTTTGAAGACTTTTAAAGAATTTAAACTACCTTTACAAGAAAATTAAGGTAATGATGATGATTGAAATAGTACATTGACACATTAAGCTACATTTCTGGCGAATTTTTATGCATAAAAAGCCCAATTTTTAGCATAAATTATCACTTTGATTACCCTGCGAGCAGAGTACACTTTGATAATCCACAATGGCTATAAAATCATCCGATTTTGGGACTAAAAACTTGTCTTTCTTACGTTTTAATTGTTATTTTGTGGTCATTCATTATTTATAAGGTCTTGTTCAACAAGTTGCTTGGGTAACAGACAAGGACAATGGCCACGACGAGCAGGTACAGGTGAAATCACAGCTAATTTTAGCTTTAATTTTGTACTAGCTTGTATTAAAGCACATGTCCTTGGGACTCCGGTACTCTTGCGAAATTAAAATTCAGGGAAGCTTAATTATTTACATAAAAAACATGTAGTTTGGAACTGTTCTATGTTTAGTTTGCAATGGCAATTATTTTAAAACCTATCATTAGATCATTTTGAGTTTAATAGCTAAATGTGTCATAAATTAGCATAAATTAAATTATAAAATACAATTAACAACAAAGGTATCATCATCATCAACAATATATGTTATAACAATAGCAGACAATAAAACATTTCTACTCTGAGTGGTTGTTTAGGAACATTATTTTTCATTGTTTCCTTAGAAACATCGACACACTCTATACTTTATATATAAAGTATAGAGTGTGTAACCACTAGTTATCATACATTTTTACTCCAATTGTTTCCTTAGAAACATTGACACACTCCACACTAGTTTAACCGCTAGTTATCGTACATTTTTACACCCATTGTTTCCTTAGAAACATTGACGCACTCCACACTAGTTTAACCACTAGTTATCATACATTTAAACTCCAATGGTTTCCTTAGATACGTTTACACAGTCCACACTCTAGTTTAGCCTCTAGTTAAATATTAGACATTTTTACTCAATTTATTTCTTCAGAAACATCAACACAGCCCACAAACTAAGTAAATCTTTATATTATATATCATTAAAACTAATAGTTTTGATCGGCTGTAATTGCACATGTGCTATAAAGTAATTGAACGCGTCCTTCCCAGCCTGCTTTGCGGCTTGTATGTGTTTGTGTTTTGCCTTTTTTTCATCTGAGACTCGTATTTTATGTAGATGTGTTGTCAATAGGAAATTCTACCTTAGTTCTCAAAGAATTAATGAAAAACGCCGCTTGTAATTGATGAAAGATGCAGAATACCACTCGTGCTACGCATATGCACAGCATTTTTCATAAATTCTTCTTGAACGGTGCAATTTCCTATACAAATACAATAAGAATAAAGACATACTTTTCACTGAAATTGTTTTTATTATAACAGTAACCGATGAAACTAGTTGTTTTCCATAAATAATATAATTACATACAGTAATTATGTGAATAAGTTATAATCTAAATAAATAAACCATTTAGCTAGGTCATTTTTAACTATCTTTTGTGATAAAACCTTCCTTTGATTAAAGAAATAATATTCATCATTTTAAAATCTAATTTATAGCTTATTTTATGCATCTTTGCTCAAGAGCTAACCATCCAGTTTAGTTGCTGATCGAAATATAAATTCTTTTCAGAGTTTTTTGGATTATGAATGAGAATTTACATTTTGATCTTGTCAGTTGCTTAAGCTTATCAATAATATTATAATCTATTTGGTTGCTCTGGTTATTATATAACATAATAGATAGTATTTGAATATCTTTTGAAGTGTTAGTGTGATAATAAATAGCCCAAAATGCATATTTCATCTGCAGAATTTGAATTTCTCTCAGTCAAAATGCACTGTAATTATTGTAGACTGTTCTTTTTGTCTGAGAAAAAAAATTGGTTGGTTTGCTCTTTTTCAAAGAAAATAAGAGATCAATAATTAATGTCATGCCTAAAAAGCAATAAACTGAATATTAACAAGCTAAAAACCATTTGAAAATATTATTATTACTCTTCATAAACAAGTCTATTCAATGAATCAATGTTTTTAAAGTTTCCAGAAAGATCAATGTTTGATATCATTAATATTTTTGACTGATTATATAAGAGAACGTTTTGTAAATTACTCAAATGATTTTTTGCTTCAATTCATTTTCCTAAGCATTAAAATTTTCAAATAAGCTAAAATTTATAATAATATATATATAATAGATATGTATATATACTCAATAAAACTTGAACGATGTATGGATATATACCTACATTACGCATCACATTGGTAACATAGATGATTCTAAACGGTAGCAAAATATCTTACAAAAAGGCAATTTTTTTCGATTCTTTAGATCTCTCTTTGTTGGCTCCTAGAAAACATATTTCATATTCCTGATTGATCCTAAAAAAGTAGAGTTATCTCCAAGTATAAATTGTTGAATTGTGGATAACTTATGTTCGAACTGTAACAGTATGAAGTGTTCTTCGCCATCTGAACTTTGCTTTTAACATGTCAAACATTGCTCAGTTGAATCTTCTTCCTTTGCCACTAGTAACAAAGTAAAAGATCTGTAGTTCTTTTGTTGGTCTTCTCACAGGGAATGAGTCTGTTTTGAACTATCACCATGAAAAGGTATTGACAAGATAACAATAAACTCCAAATGACATTAAGTTGTTATTGTAAGTGTACAATATGCAGCGGTTTATGTTGATTGTTGTTTCTTGTTGTCCACAGTCTTTCATTCTGTAGAAACTTCTTGGTCATGAACCTGATGAATTGTCACAGTCATAAGGTGATAGAGTAGTTAATGCTGGCTGCAGAAGCAGCTTAGTTTGTAAACTTCTCCTTGTACTTTTTGACCATAGCAAGTGGAAATGACAACTCGTAGTCAGAAATACGAGACAGTAGTGTTCTTTAAGCAGTCTGTAGATATCTCCTTTTCATTTCTCCGTAACAGCATGGTGATAGAACATAAATGGTTGAACACAAATGTAACAAGTTCTTTTCATAAGTATAAGATGCAGATTGTACTTTATATGCGAGCTGTCTTTCTGTACATGTATTAATTTCTTCTCTGAAGTACATGAACCGATGCCAAGCTATTCCATTGATTAATCCCAACTTGAATTAGTTGTTATTCACCATGACCCTTGCTTGTAGAGAAGATACTGTTTCATACAGACTGGAATTGGTAAAGTGTTTATATTCGATTTAGTAAGTTGGTCTTTGCCTATTGATTTACGTATTGCACGACGGCACAGGTCTTGTAACGGTTGGGGTTCAGCTGGAAGGAAAGAATAGAAACATTAGATATCAGTGTAGGCTAACAATAGTTTATACTAATAAAAGACAATATAGTTGCTAATATTTATAAATAATAATAAAAGACACATAAGATCTAGATATTATGCTAATAAATATTGATCATAATGGAAGTAGGGAATATATATGCTAATAATCATTGATAATAAAAAGTACAATCTAATTTATTGTGAAATAAGAATTATAATAATAAATTTATTACTAAAAGTAAGCTGTGAAATTGAAAAAATACTACAAAAACTTAAATGATAGATTCATTAATCTTTGCAATCACATGAAATAAAAATACAGGATTTATGTCAAATTGTTTTCATCATTGATTTACTGAGAAAGAAATTTTAATTTATGAAACATAAACAGCAAAAAGGAACACTTGATCAGTATTGATTTCATTTAGTACGTAATTGGTTATGCAATTATAGATGTTTCTAGACATATCGTATATCTCTCCAGGGCTTGAGGAATATCACTGCACTGAATCACTATAATGACTTACAAAAAAGAACACCAATGTCTTAATCATAAAAAGCGAAAAAGAACACTTGATCAATATAGATTTCAGCATGATTAAGCAATAAATGTTGCAATTATAGATCTTACTAAACATATCTTTATATCTCATATGTCAAACAAATTATTTAATGAAGATTATGCTAATTTCTCTAGTGAATATAGATCAATATAGATTTCAGCACAATTTAGCAATGGATTGTTCTAGAATGTATCAATATCTTTTACAAGTGTTGCCAGAATCGTGACATTGTTTTGAGAGCAATCCACACAATGAGCCCACCAACATCTGGATAAAACATGTTGAAATCATGTTACAATTAAAGCAGTAAAGTTTGCTTCAATTTCTAATTCAATATTGATAAAAAGGACTTTGTGAAATAACTTCAAAAATCTAAAGTACTTTTCAGTAACTTTTACTATAGAATTAGAAAATACATAAATTATGCAAATATGGCAAACAGAAAGTTGTTATACATTAGATGCCAGGAAATAAGTTTCTTCTGTTTAGAAAAAAAAAATATTCATTAGACAAAAAACTTATTCTTTGATTGATACTTGAAAAGATTTTACAGATTACTAAATATTATCAACAGATCTATGTTTATGCTTGAAAAAGGGGCATTCCATTGTTCCCCTATGTATCAGGAAGTAAAACCACACCCAAAAAATGTTCCCCATTGTTCCCAAATTAATTGGCTTTTGGCCAGACAACCGTTAATACAAGATTCAGCATTTGAAAGAAACTTTTCACCTGCATCAGAAAAACTTTCTTTTGAATAAACCAACAGATGGTTTAAGATGATAAGCTATTGTGAAACGTGATGATAGCATCACAAAAGATTTATAAAGGAAGAAGGGGTTTAATAAGAAAGATAGGATGTGGAGATTCACACAAATCTGACAGTCCTGTGTCGTAGAAACATGGGACATTCTCATCAACAAAGAATTGAACAATTTAGAAGAGAAAAGAAAGTTTTTTTGTGAGAAGGAAGTTGGGATGGCGATATTCTCACATATTGTAAACTAGTGTTCTAAATACAATGAATTCCCTTAGCAACAAAACGCTTTAAATGAAAGGATTAACAACAAATAGGAAAACCAGAACACTAAGGGATCTATTATCTGTATTGAGCATAAATTATAACAAACAATCTTTCAATTCTAGTTGACTTATAGTTGTTAGAACTTAGAAACTGAATGACAAACGAGAGCAAATAAACTTTGATGTTCCAATTCTAGTTGGTTTATTGTGATGAGTTCTCTTCTCTTTGCATTCTTTTTAAGTTAGAATTACACAAAGAGTTGCTATGCACTTTACTATGCACTTTGTAATTCCACAATTCTTTTGAATGCAACTCTCACAATAAGATATTTATCCATATTTCATTTAGATGCACAACTATTCAGAAGAGGACATTTTTTGTAAACTTTCATAGTCTTTTGATTTGTTTTGCATGAATTCATGTCAGAAATTGTCAATTGATTGATAGTTAAGTAATACACTGAATTGTGGTAAATCAAGTAAGCAAGCAACAATTCATTAAGTCTTGCATTCAAGCATTAAAAATTGATCATCATTCATTGATGGCTTTGTCTTTAAAGTAGGTCATGTACTTTGCTTAAAATAATCACTCAAAAATTATTAATAGCATGGTTACTACCATCCAAGAAATAGTTAAAACATTTTTCGTTTGATTTTGAATCAGTATAGTTTAGGCTTGGAAATGATGTGAAGGTTATGTTTTAGTTTTGCCTGTATGTAACTAACTAACTAGAGTTCTTTGACTATTTATTACCAGTTATTATGGATTGGGTCTTTATTTATTCATGCTTATTTCTTTGATTTATTAAATGTGGTCTCTACTCTTTTGTTCTATAAGAGATGTCACTACTTATATGGCTATGATTTTAATTATTCTGCCAGGTCATTAATCACGCAGTAGTTGATAGATATTGTGAAGGTTTAAACTTAGATTACTGGCTTGCTATAATTACTTCTAGAAGATAAGAATATTGTCACTATAAAGGCCATGTTTTACAAGGACTACGGCCCCGGTAAAGATTGACAAATGAATTCTTAATCTGTTGACCAAAACCAATGAATTTATATTGTTTTCTTTTATTCTTTATTTGGTTAAAGTAATTTGGAAAAATATTTCTTATTCAACTGAAAAAAATCTAAGAATTCATTTGATGTAATTTGACATCTTATTCTTTTTCTAATTTACAAATTTATTGGTTTCTTGATTTAAAACTATGAAATATCAGAGTTGTTTATCAGTAAAGTTTTGGATTATTTCACTAACTACAAAGTTAGTTACATTTTCTCTTTCACTTTCAAATCCTTTTTTCAATTTCCAAACATTCTTTTGAAAAAGATCTGACTATTGGATGTCTATTTCATTAACTGTCATTAAGAAAACATTTGAGTCATTAAGTAAACAAAGCTATAAAAAAAACAGCGCTGAAATTTGTAAAGGTTTTTCCCCTCGCATTTTTCTTTCACTTTTAGTTTCTTTACAACCATGTAAAAATGAATAAAAAGCAAATAAGAATTGATAATGATTATTGTACTTCTTGTTGAAACTATTAGAGTTTTATTCATCAATATGACTGGTTTATATTTACTATTTCTAACAAAAAGTATAACAAAGACTTTTTCAAGGGTTCCGTGTGAATGTTGAAAGAGAAACAATAAAGAGGGAATTTTTTTTAAATATCAAAGTGATTTTCATTTTCATGTGGTGCTGAAATTTAAAAAATCCATCATGAAACAAAGATTGTGGCAATTCAAAAATATTTCACCAAGAATATTAGAAATGTTTTATCAAAAGTTTGACAAGAAAAATTTGTGAAAAGATAATGAATGAAAAGAAAGATTTAAAAACTGTTTGGGATTACATACAATGGTCTCTAAGAGTTGGTGGTAAGGCTGGGAGTTTTACATGAACAAGAGACATTTTAAGATTAACACAAACAGCTTATAGAGAACATTTTCACTTGAAAAAGAAGTGAAAAAGATGAATGTAGAATATAAAACACAGATTGTCAAATAGTTTTTGAATTGTACAAGTATTCGTAAGACATATCTTTGAAATCATAACCACCCATCGTAGTAACAAAGAAACTTTTTAAAGGAAAAGTGTTGTGCAAATAATATAAAGTTTTCTTGAAAAAGGACTAGGATTTAGAAAAGGGAATGGTAAGTTAGGTTAGATAAAGGATTACAGGATTGTACAAGGGTTCTACGGTTGGTGTATTGCACCTTGCATTCAACAGGTGGTTTGGCACAAGCCACTGGCCCACCACAAAAGGTACCAAATACTAAGCTATTGTTCTTTTGTCTTGGATTCTAAGACATTTATGGACACTATCTTACAACAGACTAGCGAAATACACCCGTGAGAATCATGTAAATAACCTAGTTTACTGCTGAAATATATCCTGAGAACTTGTGGTTATTGTTGTGGACAGTGTTCTCTCTGGTTGAAAATTGATTTAATGTCCTTTATGAATTATTAATACCATTCACTGGACTATACAACAAAAGCCTGCTTCGTGGAGAATCGAAAAACAAAAGACGAAAAAAAAATTCACCATGAAAACGAACTTGAATTTCAGGGAAAAAATGTCACTAAAAATCTTCGGTAATTGACATGTTTCTGATGTTGATCGATGATTCGAAATGTTTCGAAAACAAAATATCTGATTGATTGCAATATAGTGACCTAATCCCCACGCTACCCGTGTGTGGACATTTTTCTCGTCATTTTTTATCACCGTTGTTTCAAAATACTCGAAATAAAACCTTTCAGTGAACCATGAAGTTGATTCAGGAAATCTCAGTTTGAGCCGCCAAGGCGTTGTACTATCCCTAGTGTGTTTTCTTTCCGTTGTTGTAATCAAAGCCTGGTTGATGAAATATTACGTGTCTCGAATAAGGGGGGAAGTTGTGGGAGGACAACTAAACCGAAACTAACGTGTATTGTTATGAGGTCACTTACTGACGACTCAACTTTTATATAACTAATAAACGAATACAACAGTCGAATATAAAAGTGTATCTATCTTATTTACGATATTTTTAATAGTCTAGAAATTTTGATTTTAGATGAATTAGTATAAAAGTGATCTTTTCGATGAATGGGCTGAGATCGTAAACAAAGGGAACTTCACTATACCCATTTCTCTTCTAACAACTACTTTAGAGTTAATAACAAGGATTTTCCATCCAAATATCCTGATAGTTTTCATGTGTATTATTATTATTAAGATTAAATATTCTATTATAAAGATGATCTGCTGGCCGTGTAAGCAAGTCGTAAACAAAGGGACCCCTAGTATACCTAAGTATACTAGATGAAGAAATCAATAAATACTTACGATCTAGTCCTCCTATATAGTGCATAGCGATCTCACAGTGTCCCCATACAGCAGATACTACTGGATATACAGTTTGTCCTTTCATTCCTCTGAAGGCTACACCAAGATATCGACCATCTACTGTTTCAAAAGCCAATGTTCCTTCATCCATATCAAGGATAACACGAAATCTATCAGGGACTACAAAGTTATGTTCGATGTCATGATGAGAAGGATATTTTACCGTGGGATGGTTCTTTTCATCATGATAAAGTTTGTTTCTTACTATATCCCAGCCCCATCCATCTTCGTTCTTTCCTATCAACGAATGGTAACCAGTACAATGTAAAGGAGCCTTAGCGGTAGCTACTCCAACCACGGCGTGAGTACCACGCTGCCGTGTCGACCAGTGGATCTCCCATACATGGAATCCTCGGCTAAAACCCTTTCTTCCTCGTATACAGTCTGTACTCTGTGCGACTGGATGACGGTGAAACGTAAACGGATCGTCGTCTTTGACGAATACGTTTACTGATCTATCCGAAGGATTCCACGAGTATTCTTTCTGTCGTTCTTTAGAAGCTGGCGGTCTGTCGAGTACAGTATCCAACTTCTCTGGCCGCGCCAAGTCGCGCGCTCTATCCTCGTCGTCTTTGAGGAAATTCAGCGATTTGAGGGACACCCCTGCCCTGTTATCGTTATGGTCGTGTCTTTTTACTGACGATATTCGTGATCCCATGGTAGTAAAGGGGTGAAAGATGTGTGGTGGAGGAGGTCTAAAACTTGAAGAATCCAACTTGAATCAAAATACTGCACGATCCTTAGACCTTTCTTGCTTTACTCTAGTTCTTGGTGATGTATTCTAGAACAAAGAAAATGGCAACATTATTCGATGTTACAATCAATCTCTCTCCCTCTATACAGCTGATCAAAGTGTTGTTGATCGAACGATCGAAAATGCACATTACCAACAACTGTCACACGCCGTAGATTCACAATAAAAACACTTAGATCGGGACGAATCGTCTTTCTCGACTCTTTCGCTAACTTACAATTGAAATGGTAGTAAACTCCGCTAGTCATAGAGTTTACTTTTCGCTAGTTCTCCTGTTCTTGTTTGTTTCTCTGAATGGGCTTTGTCAGGCTTTGTTGTCATCTGAAAATTTTTGATCTTTGTATTTATATCTCGTGCGTTGAGACCCTATACGGCCAGCGCGCATGCCCTGTGGCCTTTGTCTGCTCAAGCGTGTATTCAACACGTCTGTATTCAACAACGTGTGACACACGCGCTATTGTTCACTTCCGGTTTCGTGAACACTTCAGCGATTTACGGATTATCCAAGTCAGGGAAGAAAAGTCAGTTCGCCGTGAAGCTGTAAACCGTCTTCGCGCTCACGAGATAATATCGAAGAGTGTTTGACGACTATTTCACATGTTGTAACGGTGACCTAATCGAACGAATAATCACAATGCTTGCACACTGACGGTTTTTACGCTACATGAGCCAGCGAACTTGCGCGCCAAATTCCTTTGGGTTATTATCAGTTGTCCAGTGTCATCGCATTAAGGTTTAATAAGAAACGAAATGTATTGAATCTTAGAGTAACAGGTGACACAGAAGTGCTCACCCAAGCGTTCAGCCTGTTACCATATGCTACATGCATGGCCAACAATCATGTTCTCTTCATTTCTCTATTTTACTCTACTATAAGCCTTTACACTTGCTCTTTTAGTATTACATAGTTTAATCTAGGAGTTTGGAACGTTTGATCATTCGTTCGAGAACTGTTGATCAACATATGCACCATGCATGGGCTACCCTCATGGTGTTTTTGCACCTAATCCACTCCACTTACTTCTAAATACTACATAGCAAATATTACAATTCAAAGTCATATCGTCTTGAAAATAGACATTTTCCAAGAGTTGATGAAACATTCGAGAACTGTTGATCAACATATGCTAGTAGCATGGTACCCCCTCATGTGAATGGCTTACAAACCACCTTGAATCTTAATAATCATCTGTAGTAGTGCTTTTAATTGATATCTTCTAAACTATCGAGGGTAATTATTAATGCTTTAAAACCTACTAGATTGGGTTTATCCTAACGTATCTGGCTGCAGATTGTTAGATTGGATTACTAAACATAGTCGAACATTTGTTTTTTGTTTTCATTGGAGACCGCGTCGTTTTCAACGCTTCAATAATCTAGTTAGCTAACTTTAGTTCACAGGTGAAACAGCTTTTGCTGGTTGGTAAAGATGAAACCCGATTACTCATTCCAAACATGTGCTAGCCTAGGAATTCACTTGAGGACTATGTGATAATGTTTCTAAACTCGATTTTGGCTATTTTTAATCGTCATCGTAGTTTCACGCTGGCAGATTTTTATAGCGTGTACTTTGTATAGATCATGTGTTCCTTTTTTAGCAACAAATCCACGAAAACCCTGGTCTTTGTAATGATAGATTAACGGACATGATTTTAGTAGGCACGTTGCACCACGCTACAGTCATTCATTAGGAACGACAATTAAAACACTTTTCAACGTTCTTCATAGCCAACTTTCGTGTAATCTTTTTTTATAAATCTGCAATCTGTAGGTCTGAAACAACGTAAGGCTTCGGGGAGTGTTCGGAAATGCTCGGCATATGTCGGAATTGTCTAGGACATTCCGGAAACCTCCCGATAAACAATCGCTAGTCACGCAGTAGACAGCGTGACAGAAAATGTCATCGACGGAAGTGAGCCCACTTCAACAGTTCAAAGCAGAATTGTCTTTATTTACATGGCGATTATGTCATGAAAGGCCGTCTTGAAGAGCACAACTCGATATGAATTGTAGTGTTTTTTCCCTATTTGGATATCTATTAAATCTTCGTTAAAGTTTGTTCTCATTGATGCGTGGTGATCCAACGGTCGCGCGTCATGTTTTCTGATTGAACTGTCACGTTTTGCTGTCACGTACTGGTTGTTTTCGTGTGTTGTAGTCAAGGACCGTTTTAGCGGCCCTTGGACCAGCACGGAATCCCATATAACGGTCACAAATATCACAATAGGCTGTCAGATATCGTCAAAACGAAAGAAATCAAAAGAAATCGAAAGAAATCGAATAAATCTCCTGGAGGATGTGGATAATAGCTAATCTAAACAATGTAAATATTACAAAATATGTTTTTTTTTTTTTGGACTGTCGTGATGTTATAACTAGCATTAGGGGTATTAAAATGGATTAGTTACTTGTGATTATTATACATGTGCCATAATGGAACATCACGTCTTTTCGAAGCTTCAATCGTGAGATATTTTCGAACATTTGATCGTGAGTTCTTTTCGAATCTTTTTGAAATCGTAATTTTTTCGAATAATCAATCGTAACAATTTTTCAAATCCTATTCGATCGTGTATAATATTTCTCAAACCTTTAATCGTATAAACTTCATTTCGAATCTTTAATCGTATAAAGGTATTATCGAATATTTGATCGTTACATCTAATCGAATTTTTAGTCGTTATTTTATTTTCGTCAATATTTGGTTATTTGTTACTAAGGTAACATGTTGTACGAACAACATATCTCGTCATTGCGGGTGACCGTTCTATCTGAATATTTGGTAAACCTTCTTATGTTGTAAACATTATCAATTTGTAAGCATTCTTATTACTTGAAAGTATTTATTACTAAAGATGCCTTGCTCTTACAAAGGCGAACCCTAGCTGTAATGCATACAGACACTTGTCTTCACTTTCTGATGGTCGGAATTGAGATGATCGTTCATTAGAGGCTTTACAGTGGTCGGTATTACGAGGTCTTGTCTATATGACCACATGCTCTTAGTATATTTACAGTATATGCAAATAATGTAGTTAATCTAAGATAGCATTTAAGTCTTTTGAAGATATTGATATTGGACGAAAGACCAGCGTACGAATCGTCAGTAAGTAGAAATTCCTGTAATGTAAATATATCGACGTAATATCGGTGGAAATAATAAGATTTTAAGAAATGTAAATAAATATCTAAATAAATACATTAAAGTAAATGCGAAAAAAAAGAAAACGAAAATAAGTACATTACATTATAGATATTCTTTTGTAAAGCCTCAAAAGCGTAAACAAATGAAATGAAATAAACCATCATTCCATTATGGTAAGGAATTTGTAAATAACCAAAACAAAATAACAATAAACAAAAACAATATGAAAATTCTCTGTAAATATATGACGCATTTTGACCTTTTACCGAATCACCGCATAATTGAATATTTTTCTCAGTTCTATCATAGTTAACTATGGTTCTATTTACCAATAATAAAGCTATATTGACAATGCTTCTACGTCGTTCCACTTAAACTCCAAAAACAGCTCCACTCCAGATGGATTCACGCAATGCACTGATTACGCAAATAATAAGCATCTAAACGAACCAAACTTTCCATTATTACACCTTACTAGTCATTCGATTTCTCTTTTAAAAGATTTCACTTCGAAAAAGTTGTTTTCTAAGTTTGTGTGAACTGTGTTTGTAAATAGCGTTAAAAGATCACTTAGATATTGATCTACTGATCAGAGAAGAATGCTATCTTTAGGTTTGACAGCGCGCTAGTGTTTGAGTTGTCAGTAATACAATAATACACACTACATTGCATGTGTTTTAAAATTCCGGCCCGGAAAAAAATCGTGCAAAAATAACAACATTTTCGGCATAAGTCGTGACTCAAGTTGAGATATTTATCAAGGTAACGGTCATTATTGTTTATCTCGACATGACAAACACGAAAAGACGTGATTCATCTTTGTAGTCATAACTCACAAGTGCCGGCAATCAAACTGCAAATGTTTTCTACTTCCCATCTTGATAAATGGCTATCACATAATTATCACATGATCAATGTTTATCACGTTATTATAACAGGCGATAAATTGGCACCATGCCGGGCAAATGATAAATGTTTATCACTGCATGATAAATGTTTATCACGTTATTTATATAACAGGCGATAAATTGCTACTATGCCGGGCTTGATCACATGATAAATGTTTAACACGGCATGATAAATATTAACAACGACACCATAAATGTTTATCATGTTATTATAACAACACACCAAAAATATCTCATGGTTTTATCACGTGATAAATGTTTACCACGACAAAATAACACACGCTCATATAAGGTTTTTTCTTTTTTTACTCCGACGAAGGGCTAAAGCTGGAAACGTCAGTAATGTTTAGTCAATATTTTTTACAGTGTTACAAATTTCATTCTATTACCTATCGTTTATATCAAACACCGAGGCAGCCTATACTAGTTTACTCGCTAGTTTATATATGTTTACAAAATTGGCTTACTGTTATATACTATATATACGTGACATAGCGGTCCATACTCGTCCAGAAATAGGTTATAATTACTACCAGGATTAGTTTCGTTAATTAACAGAATTAAGAATATCACGATATTTTTTGTAGGTTCATTTGAGTGATTCTCACGAAGCAAAACTATTTAAAGTATGCTTGGAATGTTAATGAAGGATTATCGAGTAAGCAGAAATAGAATAGCTACTTATGTGTAAGCTTAAATAATCTTTTAATATGCATATATTATTATTTTTTGAAGTGCACTGTGGTATG
The DNA here is from genome assembly GCA_032270665.1 of Metridium farcimen. NCBI lineage: Eukaryota > Metazoa > Cnidaria > Anthozoa > Actiniaria > Metridiidae > Metridium > Metridium farcimen. The sequence goes on from JAUPMH010127919.1 coordinate 15,918, forward strand.
GGCTGTCAGAAAAATACAACAAAGGTTTACTCTGTGATAAGAGCAACTGCGTTATAAATCGTATTCGCGCTAGTTTTGTCATGATCGTAACTGATCGCAGGCAATAAATCGTATTAATCGTAACCACCGTGGCAATCCGGTTATAGAAATGGAAATCGCATCAGTAGCCGTAACGGGTATCGTAGTCGTAACCGTTATAGTGATCGTAATCGTCGCTAATCGTAGTCGTACTGTACGTCACTACCATTCGTAATCTTTACTTTTTACGAATCGTATACACAGTCATTATTGTAATCGTACGGTGACCATCGTAATCGTAGTCGTAGCCACAGTGTATCCTATCCACAAGTAAGGGCACCGGGCAAACGGTTTCAACATCCGTTCGATTTTGTTGAATGGCAATGTTTAAACGCTTTTAAACTCTTTCAACATCGATTCAACATCGAT